>RXON01004394.1:0-28408 GCA_009667805.1 Leptobrachium leishanense | reverse complement strand
GAAGAACTTAACGTGTTGGTTTGTTTCCTAACCACTCCTTTATTAACTACTCTGTCCATATGACCAGCCAATAAATTTAAAATGTGAATTTGAAGTTAATAATGTACAATGTGTTGCTCAGTTCTTACACATAATCTGCTCCAGGTAAGAATAATTTATGTATGAAGCAACCAGACCTTGGCAGATGGGTCAATTTTACTGAAGCCATGATGTTCTTGAATTAGACCAGATAAGGTGTTATTCACTAAGCACAATTGTAATTAGTTCAATGGTTTATTCTCTTCAGTGACCTATACTGAATTCTCCATGCAGAGAAGTTCCAATGAAGTGAGTTGTAGTTAAGCATAGGTCTCGCTACAGTGGGGCAAGGGGGACAATTGCCCCATAGGCGAGGTCATGAGGCGTCCGGGGGCAAGTCTTTCATTAGTGCCCCCCAACCAAAAATAATCTCTACAGCAGGGCTCCACAGTAATAAAACTCACAATATGGTACGGTGTGTATGAACGAGAGTGTTATTGCTGTGGATTCTTTGATATGCTCATACACACCACCCATTACTGAGTTTTATTGCTGTGGTGCTGATACAGTAATGCGTAGTGTGTATGAGTGTATCAGCACCACAGCAATAAAACTCGCAGTAATGTGCGCTGTGTATGAGCGTATCCCCCCGTAAGCCCCATATCAATTTATTCAACCCCATTAAATTTTACAAAAGCCCCCATATCAATTTATTCACCCCCCTATTAAAGCATACAAAAGCCCCCATATCAATTTATTCACCCCCCTATTAAAGCTTACAAAAAGCCCCCCATATCAATTTAATCACCCGCCATTAAATCATACAAAAGCCCCCCATAATTTATTAACCCCCATTATTCAAAAGTCCCATATCAATTTTTCACCCCATTAAACCATACAAAAGCCCCATAGCAATTTATTCACCCCCATTAAAACATAAAAAAGCCCCCATAATTTATTCACCCCATTACATCATACAAAAGCCCCCATATCAATTTATTCACCCCCTATTAAAACATACAAAAGCCCCCATATCAATTTAATCACCCCCATTAAATCATACAAAAGCCCCCCATAATTTATTAACCCCCATTATTCAAAAGCCCCATATCAATTTATTCACACCCCATTAAATCCTACAAAAGCCCCATATCAATTTTTCACCCCATTAAATCATACAAAAGCCCCATAGCAATTTATTCACCCCATTAAATCATAAAAAAGCCCCCCATAATTTATTCATCCCCATTATTCAAAAGCCACTCATATCAATTTATTCACCCCCATTACATCATACAAAAGCCCCCATATCAATTTATTCACCCCTATTAAAGCATACAAAAGCCCCCATATCAATTTAATCATCCCCCATTAAATCTTACAAAAGCCCCCCATAATTTGTTAACCCCCATTATTCAAAAGCCCCCCATATCAATTTATTCACACCCCATTAAATCATACCAAAGCCCCATATCAATTTATTCACCCCCCTCAAAATTAAAAGCCTCCCCCCTCTCCTACAGCAGAGTTACTCACCATACGCTTGAAGTTGTAGGAGTAGAAATCTCCTCAGGGCCCAGGCTCTCAGTCTTCCTCCTCCTTCACTGTGTGGCGTTCTCCTGGCTGCCACTGCACGCGCCGGTGTGCCTGCGGCGCATCACGTGAGGGAGGGCGGCGCTAATTCAGCGTGCTGTGCTTGTGTTCTGAGAGTCACAGACACGCTGCAGCGTCGCCATGGCAGTTGGAGTCCGAGTTGTGCCGGGAGCTCAGAGAAGCCACCTGGCAGCCGCTGGACCGCCTGCAATCCAAATGGGATCGGATTGCAGTGTGAGACCCCAGTACGTTTCATGAAATCTGGGCCCCCTTTACCTGCAGGCTCTCGGGCAGGGCCCGACGGGTCAGTCCGCCCCACGTCTCAGTCCCTGCTTGAGGCGCCCACCCCAGAGAGGCACCTGGGGGCACGTGCCCCTCTCTGTCCCCTCGCTACACCAATGCCCATAGGTTATTCCTTGCCCCCTCCACCAGGGATCAGCATCCAGCTTCCCCCACTTCATTCGGACTGATGTATCTCCGTCCCCGTGCATTGTACATGGTCGATCGCTGTGTCATTGGAAATGCAAGTCTGGCCTTTCCAATGATACCCAAGATGACCATATTCTGTTTAATAATAATATAAAAACTTAACTTTCTAACAGTCAAACTATATATCACGTTGTCTATTACTTCCATTCTTCCCTTGGTTTAGTTGTATATGGGTTAATGGGCAGGCTTCATCCCACACTTTATACAGTCGGATACTGATTGAAGAAGCTGTATTAGAGCGAAATGCGTTTCTGGTATGTGCATTCTATGCTTTTTATATAATAAAACCCTTTTTATGCTACAATTCGTCCCTGGCTTTGGAGTTTGAAGACTGCTGAAAGTGATAAGGAATCAGGTACTCCTTTCAAAAGACCCCAACTTGCAAGCTGCCGGTAATGAAAATGCGTTGATTGCAGCTATTCTTTCTTTACCTTTTTGTTTCAGTGATATCTGGAACATTGGTGGATATTCTTAAGGGTTAGTAAGGTGGCAAATAGGGATGAGCCGAACACCCCCCGAGTTCGGTTCGGGCCCGAACATGAACTTCCCATATGTTCGGGTCCGAACCCGAACTCGAACTCCATGAAAGTCAATGGGGCTAAAAATTCGGTTTTTAGAGTGCCCTCCAAGAGGGCATATATGCTAGATGTTTGCCATAAAAGGTGTATGGAGGTCCGGGTAGTGCCCTGGGGGACCGGAAACAAGGACAAAAAGTAAAAAAAAAAAGTTTTTAAAGGGACAGTGAATTTTCCATGAAATAAGGGTTGAAAATAAAAACCAAAAATTCCTTCAAATATCGTGCCTACGAGGTCCCCATAACCTGCCCGTGAAGTGGCGGATTTCTAGGATGTATAGAAACACTTAAAAACAAAAAAATGATGTTTCAAATCACGGTAAATGCTTTTCCTTTAATCTATCCATAAACAACTGCTTGGGGCGGCAGTCTGTATGAAAAGAGGAGACATTTTCGGACACGCAGAAAAAGTTTACTGATTTTTTTTTGCTAAATTATTGGGAAACTTATGCAGGCTTTGGATGAAAGTAACAATAGGTGCTTCAAAATTGGTCCTTTAGCGTCCCCAACAGTGCCGTCACACCGTAACCCCTCTGAGGATATGAATCTGATACAGGCGTCAGTGGCAGTGCACCCAAATATTGTGCTTTTGGTGCCAGGCCTGCAAGTACTATCATACAGTAACCCCTCTGTGGTATTGTGGAAGAATGCAGGGGTGAACCTTGCGGTCCTATATTAAGAAGATATGCATCTGGTAAAGGCGTCAGTGCACCCAGATATTCTGCCTTTGGTGCAAGACTGCCAGGCCAGCAAGTGTCATCATACAGTAACCCCTCTGTAGTACTGTGGAAGAATGCAGGGGTGAACCTTGCGGTCCTATATTAAAAAGATGATTCTGGTCAAGGTGTCAGTGCACCCAGATATTCTGCCTTTGGTGCAAGACTGCCAGGCCAGCAAGTATCATCATACAGTAACCCCTCTGTAGTATTGTGGAAGAATGCAGGGGTGAACCTTGCGGTCCTATATTGAAAAGTTTTTTATCTGGTAATGGGCGTCAGTGCACCCAGATATTGTGCTTTTGGTGCCAGGCCTGCAAGTGCCATCATAATACAGTAACCCTTCTGTGGTATTGTGGAAGAGTGCAGGGTTGGACCCTGCGGTTCAAAAAATTAAAATATCAATCTGGCACAGGCGTCAGTGCAGCCAAATATTGTGCCTTCACACCATAACCCTTTTGTGGTATTGTGGAAGAGTTCAGTGCTGGAGGTTTTGTGAATGCAGAAGAGGACAAACCCGATCTATTCCATTACTTCAGCATCAGGGGATTGATAGCTGTTGATCCAGGACTGATTCATTTTTAGAAATGTCAGCCAGTCTACAGAGTCGGTGGACAGACGCTCTCTTTTTTTGTCTGTGACAACCTCCAGCGGCACTGAACGTCCTTTCAGAAAGCACGCTAGATGAAGGGCAACCTAGTAGCTGCATAGCATATTGGCTAAGTTCTGGCCAGTGATCCAATCTCAACACCCAGTAAGCCAGTGGATCATCTGCTGTAAAGGTATCCAGGTCTGCCTTGCCCCTAGGTAGTCCTGGACCATATGGTGAAGACGCTGGCAATGGGTGCCTACATTTGATGTCCCTGGGTGTCGAGGACTAAAACAATTTAAAAATGCATCAGTCAAGCGGCCCTGGCCTTCACCACTATTCCTCTGATCATCCGCAGCCTCAGAAGCACGTGTGTCAGCACTTGGTAATCTACCAGTGCCTGGAAAGGTGTTACACAAGTGTCGCTTTAGAGCGTCCTCAAGTTTTTTCATCCTGTGCTCCCTCTGTGCGGGCAGGATGAGCTCTGCAACTTTACCCTTGTATCGTGGATCAAGAAGGGTTGCCAACCAGTAATGATCCCTCTCCTTGATAGCACGAATTCTGGGGTCCTTTAGCAGGCTTTGCATTATTAGGGAGCCCATGCAGCGTAGGTTGGAGGTGGCATTAGCTTCCGAGTCTTCCTGGTCAATGAGTATGTCCGGATCGTGCACTTCCTCCTCCCAGCCACGCACTAGCCCTTCTGTTTCTGGGCACACGAAACCCTCCCTTGAGGAATCCCCACCTTCAATGCCCCCACTACTTAAATATTACTCCTCCTCCTCCTCCTCCTCATCCTCCTCCTGTCTGATCTGAGTAGGACCCGTTGGAATGCTGTCTGCGGAAAGACTGGGGCCTTCAGAGCTAGGGAAGGCCTCCTCTTCCTCCCGCTGCTCTGCCTCTACAGCCACATCTATAATTCCCCGCAGAGTGTGCTCCAGCAGGAACACTAAAGGAATTGTGTCACTGATGCATGCACTGTCCCTGCTCACCCATCCTCATTGCCTCCTCAAATGGTGGCAGTACAGTGCATGCATCCTTGATCGTCAGCCACTGCGGGGGGAGTGCAAGTTGACCTGAACCTGTCCTTGTGCCATACTCACACAGGTACTTGTTGATGGCCCTCTGCTGCTTGTGCAGACGCTGCAGCATTGCTAATGTCGAGTTCCACCTGGTGGGCATGTCACAGATCAGACAGTTTGTGGGAAGGTGGAATTCTCTTTGAATTTCTGCCAGGCAAACGCTTGCTGGGAATGACCGTCTGAAGTGGCTGCAGACTTTTCTGGCCTGGATGAGAAGCTCTGGCAGCCCTGGGTACTTGGTTAGGAAACGCTGTACCACTAGATTTAGGATGTGTGCTAGGCATGGTACATGCGTCAATTTACCCTTGCGTAGGGCGGAGAGAAGGTTGCTGCTATTATCACAGACGATCATTCCCAGCTCAAGCTGGCGTGGTGTTAACCATCTCTGCACCTGGCCCTGCAGAGCTGACAGAATTTCTGGCCCGGTGTGGCTCCTGTCCCCCTAAAAACAAACCAGCTCAAGCACAGTATGGCTTCTTTTTGCTTGAGCCATTGCGTAGACCCTGTCAGGCGTCAGTTTAACTGCCACTTCGCCAGAGACAGAGAAGGAGGCGGAGGAGGAAGAAGGAGAGGTGGTGGTGGTGGTGGAGCAGACAGACCTCATACAAGCAGCTTTCTGGAGGCGTGGTGGATGAACAAGCTCCAGCACAGAGCCCCGTCTTGGATCCCTCCCAGCTGCAATCAGAGTTACCCAGTGTGCCGTGAAGGAAATGTAACGACCCTGTCCATGCTTGCTGGACCACGTGTCTAAAATCACATGCTCCTGGTTGCTGACTGCCTTTCCCAATGACTGGATAACATTGTCTTCCACGTGCTGGTATAGTGCTGGAATGGCCTTGCGTGAAAAGTAATGGCGTTTTGGAACCTGCCACTGTGGTACAGCACATTCAGCAAATTCACGGAAGGGAGCAGAGTCCACCAGCTGGAAAGGCAGCAGCTGCATTGCGAGTAATTTTGCTAAGCTGGCATTTAGACGCTGTGCTTGGGGATTGTTGGGACTATATTTTTTCTTACGCTGCAGCAGCTGCGGCAACTTAATCTGACTGCGTAAATCTTCAGCTGCTGGGAGGATGTCACATTGTGAGGAAGGACCTGGTACATCCATTACTGTAGCATCATCCCTGTCAGTGGAGGTTGTAGGCAATGACATGGCAGGACATACAGTGGGGGTAGAGACAGATGATGAGGAGGAGGACCTATGCAAAGTTTTGCGCCAACGGGATGCGTGGCGGGTGGTCATATGTCGCCTCAAGCACGTGGTACCCAAGTGTCCGGTGTTTATCCCACGCTTCAGCCTCCTCTGACATAGATTACAAATAGCAAAGGTGGGGTCTGCTGCACATTTCTTAAAGAACTCCCAGACAGCAGAGTTCCTGCATGTGTTCTTTGAGACAACAGCGCTCTGCACCGGAGCAGCTCTGACATCTGATGCCTTGGACCGGCTACTGCTATGGTTGGTCACAGAGGATGTTGTGCCTCGTGTTTGCTGTGCCTCCTCCTCCCCCTCCTCCTCACTTGATTCCTCAGTTCGATCTGGCACCCAGGTGGAGTCAGTGACCTCATCATCAATGTCATCTTCACTCCCTATCTCCTCGTCACTGGAGCCAATTTGGCAGTATGCTGCAGCTGCTGGGGCAACATGAGTGCCAGTTATTTGTGTGTCATCACTGGCACCCCCTTCCTCTAGGTTGATTATACTCCCTTGCTCAACCTCAGAGATTGAATCAGAGCACTGTAGTTGCTGCGCATCCTCAAGCAGCATGTCACTGTCATTGTAGTCAAACAATTCAGCTGACTCCTCCGTGTGTGATAGTGAGGCTACGGCAGGAGTAGCTATGGACATGGAGGCTGCATTAGATGCTTTGGCAGCTGAGGTGGACTGTAAAGCGCTAGACGCAGGGCCGTCTTTAATATTGACTGGACCCTGGGCAACCATTTTCTTGGGCCCCCCCATAGGAATTTTACTCTCCATCCCATCCTTAAAAAAAAAAAAAAAACACACAGATTACATTTTATGAAACAAGCCTATTTATTTGTTTTATAATTTTTTTTTACAATTACACATCCTAAATACACACTGTGAGAAAGACACAATATCTCTGTGTGTACACATCATGCACAATATATATATATGTACTATTGTGTATATACATCCTTTGTGCACGTACACATCCAATGTACACATTCTATATACTGTACATGTACACATAATATATACATCATATACACATTTCCACATTATATATATACATTTACGCATAATATACACTTGATATTTACATCACACACATTTCCACACCATATATACACACATAATCTACACATCACACACATCATATATGCACAATTTACACTAACACACATTATATATACATAAACTACACATCACACAGACACACACCTATACATAATCTACACATCACACACATATATATATACATAATCTACACATCACACACATCATATATGCACAATTTACACTAACACACATTATATATACATAAACTACACATCACACAGACATACACATATACATAATCTACACATCACACACATATATATATACATAATCTACACATCACACACATCATATATGCACAATTTACACTAACACACATTATATATACATAAACTACACACAGACACACACATATACATAATCTACACATCACACACATCATATATGCACAATTTACACTAACACACATTATATATACATAAACTACACATCACACAGACACACACATATACATAATCTACACATCACACACATATATATATACATAATCTACACATCACACACATCATATATGCACAATTTACACTAACACACATTATATATACATAAACTACACATCACACAGACACACACATATACATAATCTACACATCACACACATATATATATACATAATCTACACATCACACACATCATATATGCACAATTTACACTAACACACATTATATATACATAATCTACACATCACACACATCATATATGCACAATTTACACTAACACACATTATATATACATAAACTACACACAGACACACACATATACATAATCTACACATCACACACATCATATATGCACAATTTACACTAACACACATTATATAT
Organism: Leptobrachium leishanense; assembly: GCA_009667805.1. NCBI lineage: Eukaryota > Metazoa > Chordata > Amphibia > Anura > Megophryidae > Leptobrachium > Leptobrachium leishanense. The sequence continues at coordinate 20,230 of RXON01004394.1, read as the reverse complement.
ACATAAACTACACACAGACACACACATATACATAATCTACACATCACACACATCATATATGCACAATTTACACTAACACACATTATATATACATAATCTACACATCACACACACATATATATATACATAATTTACACAACACACACACACACACCATCTATATACAAATTAACATGTGACACAGACAAGCTGGAGGGGTGGGGGAACAGAGGGTGGGTCTTGTAAGCAGAGCCCTGCTTCTTACTTCATGCTGCTGTAGTCTCTCAGACAGGCTGGCCTGGCAGGGCAGAGCACTGACTACTTCCTGAATCCAGGGTCTTCTTGCGGGGGAACTGCATGTTGAAGAGAAGGGGGAGGAGCCAAACGCAGCTCCCAAGATGTATCCCTCTCTCGTGCGGCCTCACCTCCTCGCTGTGGTCACTTGTCACCATCACCACGGAGGGGAGGCAGCCTGTGACACCACGATTTTTGCGGGCTCAAGAGCAGCTGCTTTGGGCCCCATAACACTGACTGGGCCCAGGGCAGCTGCCCCTTTTGCCCTGCGCTAAAGACGGCCCTGGCTAGACGCCTGGCTGGCAGAGGACTCGGAGGATGAGGATGGCCTGGCTAGCCAAACCACCAAATCCTCTGTATGTTGCTGCAGGTTAAGACGGCCAGCACCAGTTATAAAGGACAAGCGAGCCCCTGCAGAGGATGCACCACGTCCACCACGACCAGAGGCACAGCCTCCCGACACAGGGGCTGCTTGCCCTCTTATCTGTGTCTGGGAGCGTCTGCCTGTCCTTTTTGTTCTTTCAGACATGGTGATTGATATATAGATTAAATATATACAGAACTCTGATTCAACTCTGGTATAAAGATTTACAGAACTCTGGTATAAATCAGTGAGACCCCTTGATGGGTGGCAGTGAAACCTCTTTTAAATCAGTGAGACCCCTTGATGGGTGGCAGTGAAACCTCTTTTAAATCAGTGAGACCCCTTGATGGGTCTCAGTGAAACCTCCTATAAATCAGTGAGATCCTTTGATGGGTGGCAGTGAAACCTCCTATAAATCAGTGAGACCCTTTGATGGGTGGCAGTGAAACCTCTTATAAATCAGTGAGTCCCTTTGATGGGAGGCAGTGAAACCTCCTATAAATCAGTGAGACCCCTTGATGGGTGGCAGTTGAAACCTCCTATAAATCAGTGAGACCCTTTGATGGGTGCAGTGAACCCTCCTATAAATCAGTGAGACCCTTTGATGGGTGGCAGTGAAACCTCCTATAAATCAGTGAGACCCCTTGATGGGTGGCAGCCAGTGAGAACACACGGATTATAACAATTCCCAAATATTTTGTATAAATTAGTGACCCCAAAAATACTGCGTGGTACTGGCTGTGTGACAAGACACAGATCACCTCAATTCACAAATGTTTTGTAGAAATTAGGGAGCCCCAAAATACTGCATGGTACTGGCTGTGTGACAAGACACACATCACCTCAATTCACAAATGTTTTAAAGAAATTAGTGAGCCCCAAAAAAACTTGCTGGCACAGTGACAAGACACACATATCAATTCCCTGATATTTTGTAGAAATGAGACCCCCCCCCAGACCCCCCCAGTAGCGTGGCAAACCGGCAGTAACAACACACAACAATCTCCTCTGAAATGCGTGGAGAATCAGCGCGTGGAAACGTTATATAGTGTGCTGCTGGACTTAGCTCTGTGAGCCCATGATTGGGCACAATTTGGCCAATCAGGACTCTGAGCGGTGATTGGCATACTGTTGAACCTGTCTTGCACCAGACCTGTGGTCAGGTGCAAGGCTGTAGCCAATTACGAGCTTCAGGCCAGTGGGAAAATGCATTGTGGGCCATTGTGATGCATTGTGGACTGGAACATGCGCCGAACACCCGGAAATGTTCGGAGTTCGCGATCTACCCGAACAGGCTAAGTTCGGGCCGAACTCCGAACTGTCCGAACCCGAACCGCTCATCCCTAGTTCTGACTTCAGCATCCTCAGACGCTGAAGTCAAGCTCCTCCCGAAGTAAATGACGCCATCGCGCCATGCGCGATGACGTCATTTCCAGGCGACCCCCGGCAGTGCCGGGAGATCGCCTGGAAGAGAGGGGGGATCCATTCGGATCCCTCTCCCTCCCGATCGGGAGGTCCCATAAAAAAAAGCCAGGCACCACTTAAAAGGAGAGAGTCTCCCCTTTTAAGCGGTGCGTGGCTTTAAGGCTAAGGTCAGGCTAACGTAGTATTAACGTGCGTTTAGCCGCACTAAATCACGGCCGCGCTAGCAGCAAATTACATCCAATGCCGGGCAGCATATGAAGAACGGCCGCACAACGCAAGTGGCAAATGAACGCATTTTTTCGAGAACGTCAAACCGCTAGTACTGACATACAGAGTGCGCTGCGTCCGCTAGCGGCATGTGTGTGTGATTAGGAGACGTCAAACGCTGCTAATGTCCGGCCAACATCACGTCCAGGCGCAAAAAGTGTTTTATTGATAACCGTACAAAATCACGGACGAAAATGCGCATTGTATGACCGCTATTGCGTATTCCGTGAGAAAATGCGTCCATTCGTTCGAACGCACTTTTTCACGGACAATGCGAAAAATGCGTCAGTCTGACCCTAGCCTTACCCCTTAGGCACCGGGTCGCACTTCGGCGCCTTGCGGCGCCGAAGTGCGGCCTAGCTCCGGTGGGGGCCGCCATCTTGGATGGCAGCTCCACCTTCGGATCGCCCCTCACTGCCTGACGTCCTCACGCATAGCGTGATAACGTCAGATAGCCGGGGAACACCTAGCTGCCCAGAATCCCCTGGTGGAGATAGGGGGTTGATTTGAACCCCGATTTCTCCAGAACCGTGGCAGCTAGGGGGTCATGGAGGGTGTCAATCGAAAGGCCTGAGCATGGCCAACATGACCAGGTGTAAAGTAAAATAATAAAAAAACATGTATTTTTTTGTGTTATTTTTCTTAATGCAGCAATATTGTTTACTTTTCAATTATAATGTGAACAATGATGCTGCACTAATGATTTTTTTCTATGGTGTGCGTTTGTAAAAATCACATAATTTAATAAGTCCCAATTTCTAATTTTTATAAACAAGCGCACCCCATAGAAAATATAACCGCAAATGTTCATGTGATAAAAGGTGAAATAAAGCACTTTACACGCTGCAAATGATTAAAAATTCAAGTTTTATTGCATTTTTTGTTATAATATACAGGCAGAACATGACGTATACATATAAAAATTATATATTATGAATCTGCCGAGTCTGCCAGAAAGAACGATATATAATATGTCTGGGTCGTATAATAAAATGTGGCTTCAAATCGCGTTTAAACATGATGAGCAAAAGTGGTAAAAATTAGCTCAGCACACAGCGGTGAAATGCCTCAGCAGTGAAAGGGTTAAAGGAACAGTGAGTTTTCCATAAAATAAGGGTTAAAAATAAAAACGAAACATTCCTTCAAATATCGTGCCTAGGAGGTCCCCATAATAACCTGCCCGTGCAGTGGAGGATTTGTAGGATGTATGGAAACATCACCATCACAGACCCACACACAGTGGCGTAGCGTGGGTTGTCAGCGCCCGGGGCCAGCCAAGAATTGTGCGCCCAACCTGTGGACACGTTATTGATATTGCCCCAGCTCTCACATGGATATTGCCCCAGCTCTCACATGGATTTGCCCCAGCTCACACATGGATTTGCCCCAGCTCACACATGGATTTGCCCCAGCTCATGGATTTGCCCCAGCTCACACATATGCCCCAGCTCACACATGGATTTGCCCCAGCTCACACATGGATTTGCCCCAGCTCACACATGGATTTGCCCCAGCTCACACATTTGCCCCAGCTCACACATTTGCCCCAGCTCACGCATGGATTTGCCCCAGCTCACGCATGGATTTGCCCCAGCTCACGGATTTGCCCCAGCTCACACATTTTCCCCAGCTCACGGATTTGCCCCAGCACACGGATTTGCCCCAGCACACGGATTTGCCCCAGCACCTCATGGATTTCCCCCAGCTCATGGATTTGCCCCAGCACACGGATTTGCCCCAGCACACGGATTTGCCCCAGCACCTCATGGATTTGCCCCAGCACATGGATTTGCCCCAGCAACCTAATGGATTTGCCCCAGCACACGGATTTGCCCCAGCACCTCATGGATTTGCCCCAGCACATGGATTTGCCCCAGCACATGGATATGCCCCAGCTCATGGATTTGCCCCAGCACATGGATTTGCCCCCAGCTCATGGATTTGCCCCAGCTCATGGATTTGCCCCCCAGCTCATGGATTTGCCCCCCAGCTCATGGATTTGCCCCCCAGCACATGGATTTGCCCCAGCTCATGGATTGCCCCCAGCTCATAAATTTGCCCCCAGCTCATGGATATGCCCCAGCTCATGGATTTGCCCCCAGCTCATGGATTTGCCCCCAGCACATGGATTTGCCCCAGCTCATGGATTTTCCCCCAGCTCATGGACATTTGCCCCAGCACATGGATTTGCCCCAGCACATGGATTTGCCCCAGCACATGGATTTGCCCCCCAGCACATGGATTTGCCCCCCAGCACATGGATTTGCCCCCCAGCACATGGATTTGCCCCAGCTCATGGATTTGCCCCAGCACATGGATTTGCCCCCAGCTCATGGATATTCCCAGCTCATGGATTTGCCCCCCAGCAGATGGATTTGCCCCAGCTCATGGATATGCCCCAGCTCTCACCTGGATATTGCCCCCAGCTCCCGGGCAGCGGGAGTGCCTGCCTGCCCCGGTCCTGAACAGTGAGTCGAGTCTGTCCTGTTGATTGAAGGGGAGGCGGCTGCGTGCGCAGGTCACGCGGTCCCGCCAGTCAGGTGGTACGGAGTCTCTGTACCACCTGATTAGATGGACCACGTGACCTGCGCCTGCACGCAGTCCCTTCAATCAACAGGACGGACTCGACTCACTGTTCAGGACCGGGCCGGGCAGGCACTCCCGCTGCCCGGCATCTGGGTCCCCTCAACCCGCGGGCCCTTGGGCGGCGCCCGAGGGCCCGGCGGGTCAGTTGGGCCACAAGTTTTGGGGGCGCATAATTTCAAAAGAAATTATGCGCCCCTAACAAAACTGCGCCCGGGGCCACGGCCCCCCCTGCCCCCCCACGCTACGCCACTGCCCACACACGACACCTGGCACTCCCAGTCTGCATACAATGTATCAAATCAAATTCATGAGACTGGACTAATTAGAAGCACATGTTCTTTCCAAACACTAATTAAACACCTGTTGTTTAAGCCGTTTGAGAGCACAGGTCATTTAGAGGTGAGAATCTTTGCACCTAGACATTAGTTTTTAATTCAATATCTAATAAACCATTGCTTATAATATTCTGCAGTAAAGAGTCTCTTTATTTCTTGATTTTTTCTTTTAGTATTTGTAAGCATTTTTTATACCTTTTTTTTTTTTCAATTTATTTTTTTTCTAACTCGAACCGAACATGCCAAAAAGTTCTAAGTTCGCGAACTTGCGAACAGCCAAAGTGCGAATCTAACTCCGAACTGATCGAACCGAACAGCTCATCCCTAGTAAAAAAGCAAAAACATGTAAAAATTGGATTTCTATTCTCAGGACAAAATTTCTAAACTATTTAGCCAGGGTCTTTTTTGGCAGTTGTAGATTTTGGGGATTAAATTTCGAAAAGTGTGTTTTTTACATTTGTTTTAGCTTATTTCATATTTTTTTATAGTAAATTATACGATATTATGGAAATAATGTTTTTTGTAGAAAGTCCATTTAATGGCGGGAAAAACGGTGAATAATATATGTGGGTTGCATAAACGAGTAAGAGGAAAATTTGACCTAAACACAAACAGCGCAGAAACGTGTACACAGCAGCGGGCACTTTCAGACGGATTCTCGTAAAACCGCCCGTTCACTATGGGGTTAATGGATATATTGGCATTATATGGTTAGGCTATGTTTACAATAAGTTCAGCAAAATGTTTTTGTGGTTAAAACGGAACATTATTTTTTATGTTTTACTTAAAGGTCTAATATCAGAGTGGAGATCCCAAAACATTTTGGAGTTATCAAGGTTGTTAACTGCATCAGTAAGTATAATATTTTTTGATGGATTTGTTGAATTCCTTTTTTCATACTTGAACAGATGAGAAGATGTTATGGGTACACAGAGATCAATAGGTGATCTTTCATATTCCTATGCAAGAAGATATTTATGGATTAAAATTAAAAATTGTGAGTATTTAATAATGTTCTCATAGACCTGTTCTTGTTCTCCATTAGCTTAGTGGGTAAACCAGTCCTAGTACCCTTGCTTGAGGTGCCTATAGAAGTATTTGCTACACCTTACTGACGAAGCCCATGTAGGCTGAAATGCTTGTCGGTTGTTGCTTTTTCTCTTGTGCAGAAGAAACGTTCTTAGCATTCCTGTTCAGGACGCACTTTTTAATTGACGGCACACATTCTGATTTGCATATGGAACAGTTAACTGTGTAATTACACACTGTAGTACAGACCACTATCCAGTATCTAGTGCTACATCCATTACTCCAGACTAGTGTACCTACCTGCTGTGGATATATGAAGCAGTCACATATCCATCTTGCGCAGCAAATTTTACAATGCTCTAACCATAAAGGGCAATGGAACTCTGCACCCAGGGTCAGGGCAGCCATCAGAAATGATGGGGCCCCTTACTAAACCTCACGATGGGGCCCCCCCGGCACTCCCTCAACCCCCCTTCAAAAAAAAAGGACATAACATAGCACCACAACAATAAAACTCACAGTAATGTGCAGTGTGTATGAGCGTATCACAGAATCCACAGCAATAAATCTCACAGTAACGGGCTGTATATGATGGCCTTTGGGTTTGGGTCTGGACCTTGTCCCTGGGTCTGGTTTGGGCCTTGGGGTCTGGGCCCTGGGGTCTGTGCTCTGGGCCTTGGGGTCTGGGCCCTGGGGTCTGTGCTCTGGGCCTTGGGGTCTGGGCTGGGCCCTGGGTCTGGTCCCTGGGACTGGGCCTTGGGGTCTGGTCCCAGGGGTCTGGACCCGGAGTCTGGCCTGGGGTCTGGGCCTTGGGGTCTGGTCCCTGGGTCAGGGCTTGGGGTCTGGTCCCTGGGGCTGGGCCTTGGGGGCCTGGTCCCTGGGTCTAGGCTGGTCCTGGTCCCTGGGTCTGGACCCTGGGTCTGCCCTGGGTCTGGGCCTTGGTCTGGGGCCTGGTCCCTGGGTCTGGGCCTTGGGGTCTAGGTCCTGGGTCTGGGCTCTGGGCCTTGGGGTCTGGGCCCTGGGTCTTTGGGCCTTGGGGTCTGGGCCCTGGGTCTTTGGGCCTTGGGGTCTGGCCCTGGGTCTTGGGGTCTGGGGGTCTGAGCCTGGGGTCTGGGCCATGGGGTCTGGACCCTGGGTCTGGGCCTTGGGGTCTGGGCCCTGGGTCTGGGCCTGGGGGTCTGGGCCCTGGGTCTGGGCCTGGGTCTAGGCTGGGCCCTGGCTCACCACTCCGCTGTCTTCCTTCCTTCAGCTCTTCTTTTCTTCTCCTTTTCTTCAATCTTCTTTTCTTCTGTCTTCTAGTCTTGAGCCCGGGCCCTCCATCTCAGGCGCGCAGCTTCACTGAGTGGAGGGGGCAGAGCCAAAGCAACGTGCTTGGGAGGCCCCCAACACGCTGCTTGTCCCAGCCCAGCCAGCCAGTGAAGCTGCCAGGAGCCGGAGGAGACACAGTGTCTCCTCCGGCTCCTGCAGCAGAGACACAGCTCCGGATTCAGACTCATCGAGTCCGATACTGGAGCTATAAAAGGGCGATGCCGCTGCCGACGGAGGCCCGGGACCCCCCCGGGCCCCTTACGGCAGCATCGTGCGTAATGCCCTGATGGCGGCCCTGCCCAGGGTGGGTATGTCCTTGCAGAAAGGCTACCTCTCTCCATCAATCTCCGAATCTACAGGCAGAGACAATTGTGGTGTGAAAATAAAGACTTAAACTGCTTTTTTGGGTTTACAGCTGAGTATACAGCACATAGGACATACCCAGGGAAGAGAAGGAACAAGAGAACCAATAGACGACACACAGGGGATGGACAGCCTAACAAAGATCAATAATACCCCTGCATTAACATAGCTGAATAGTCTCAAAGTTAAGGGAAAAAATAAAAAGACGGGGCACTATTCCATAGAGTGCACTAAGATGGGGACATTAATGTACAATGGGTCCAAAACAAACATAAACAAGTTTGACATAGAACGATAGGAAAGAGGACCATGCTAAAGTGAGTGCAGTTATGGGATTCATAGGGACTTTGTGGGAAATATCACATAATGGGTGCAGAAGGGGGAATTGAGTGAGCTGATGGGCTCCTTTTTAAAGTAATGATTATTAACCAGGGGTGGACTGACCCATCGGGCACTTGAGCACTGCCTTTGGGCCCGCGGGTTGGTGGGGGCCCGGTTTTGGTGTTTGCTTGGTGGCTCAGAGGGCCCCTGTGTGCTGTTTCATGCATCCGCAATGCAGCTAATCTGGCCTGCTAGGGGTACTTGATGACAGGGTTTGGAACCACTAGTGTACAACATTAGTCACAGCCTTTTTAACAAAACCGTACCTTGGTACAGGAAGAGCGGTGTTGCGCCTATTCCTCACTTGGGCGGCTGCAACCACCAGATGTATCCAGCCCAGCAACATGTATAAAAACTGTACCTTAATTGGTTTATTTTTTTATCTAAGCTATATTAGATAGCTGTATTGGTTGACTGAAAACTATACAGAAAATTAAAATTTCGTATTAAGCAATACACTAAACTGAGTTATTGATTTTCTTTTTCTTAAGACAATTTTACATTGACAAAACAAAGATGCAAAATTGGAATGAAATTAAAATACCCTAGTAGATATTTTATGAAGAATATATGGAATCCATATGATTGTAGTATCCAAACATATCACAGTATGGAAGAACTGAACACGTGTTTGCGGGGGAAAATAATTCACATGTTTGGAGACTCCACTTTGCTTCAATGGATGAAATACTTACAAGGTCAACTCACAAGTAAGCTACACATATTGGTTATTTCCGAGCACTACAGCAGACAACAGATGCAAAAAAAAAGGAAACAGTCTTGAAATGAATTTACATGTCTTACTCAGGATTCCTAGCTGCGTTTTGGCGATTGCACCAGTGGTGTATTTAGGTTTTGTGCTGCCCTAGGCCTGACTAAACTCGTGCACCCCCTAATTTAAATTTGACGCACCCCTTCCTGTCAAGGGCACACCTGTTCCTGGTTAATCCCCACCCTTCCTCTTTAAGCTCCACCTTTTCCTCTTAGAACTCCGCCTTTTCCTCTCTTTATATTAAAAGTGGATACCAAGTGCCTACTTGTATATTTTGTATACCATTTCAAATGTATCTATTGAGATAAAGAAAAATTATGAAATGTTTAAATTCAAGCAAGTAAACGGGATCACAGCCGCTCTAATTGGTTGAACAATAAAATCCACAGAAACGTGCACTGCATATGAGCGTATCAAAGAGCTGCACAGCAATAAAACCCACAGAAATGGGCACTGTGTATGAGCATATCACAGAACTGCACAGCAATAGAACTCACAGTAATGTGCAGTGTGTATGAGCGTATCCCAGAGCTCCAGGGCAATAAAACTCACAGTAATATGCAGTGTGTATCACAGAATCCACAGCAATAAAACTCCCAGCAATGCAATGTTTGGTGTGTGTCAGCGTATCAGAATCCACTGCAATAAAACTCCCAGCAAACCGAGTGTATATGAGCACACAGCAATTATGCTGTGGAGCCATCTTGTCAGCGGTGGGGTGCCACTGCCAGAGGGTGCACTGTAGCTTTGATTCCCTTCCCGGTGGGTGTTCAGTCCAGAATAGAGCCTGTGTTAACGAAAGGGCGGGCAGCTGCCTGCGTGCGTTTCACGTGGTTCAGCCAGTCATGTGGTACTGAGACTCAGAGAAATGGCAGTGAAATGCCCTGATGTTCGGTGGTTTCAATCAGCAGGTTTATTCAGGCGAACCCCATAGGTTTCAATGTTAAAAATATTCCCGTTTTTATGCAATATCTAATAAATCATTTATTATTTTAATCTGCAGTAAAAAGTCTTTACTTATTTTTTTTTTTTTTTTAGTACCATTTAGTCATTTTTCAGATTTTTTTTTGGGCAAAATTTCCCCCCCTTTTTTTTAATAGCAGTTTTTCTTTTATCTGTAACAGAACTTTTTATTATCAATCATAGGATCTTATATGTAAATTCCAGACATTTTCGTTCAGTAGTTCTTTTGAAAAACAGCAGGCCACGGGTTTGCTGTGGCAGCATTCAGCGGCCGACTCCATGCACTTTGTGGACCCTCCGGTGAATGGTGAATTCACTGCAGGTTGGGGAAATTTTATTCTCCTAAGTGCAGGGAACTACAGAACACCAAAAAGTTGGCGTCATTTCGGTGCTCTGTGAGTAACCCATTTAGTGGTGAGGTTTTTTGCTGCCCCCTGGAAAGTGAAAGCCTAGGCCTTGCCTACCCAGGACATACTTGAAAATTAGTGAAATCTCAATGTATCCTTCCTGGTAAAATACTTTGCAAAAGTAAAAAAAAAAATATATATATATATTTTTTTTTAGGGGTGGGGCCACCCAGTGCGGGCTGCCACCCCCTGCAAAGTGCCGCCCTAGACCAAAATACACCACTGGATTGCACCACAAACCAATAGAGGAGGGTTATTTTCATCGACGAATAATTTTCATCCAAGTCTAAAGTGGTTATTAACTAACCTCCGAACTTGCCATCGTATTGTACCAAATGATGAATTTTACAATTCGATGCAATTTAAGGGCAATTCTTTTTATTCAACGAGCTGTCACATCACCAAATAGTGGGAACTGACCGCAAAATAACAATTTGCCTTTGTTCGGCAGCACCGAAATTGCCCCATAGAAGACCATCACGTCTTTTATTCCCAAAACTCTGAACTGCACCGAAATTCCAGCAAAATGCTCTGATATTCATTGTTTCAGTTCAACAGGTTTAAACAGGCGAATCCCACAGAATTCAATTAAAAAAAATATCTTTTTATATTTATTATTTTAAAGACCGCTTATTCTTTTCATTTTGAGCAAAAACCTTTTTATATTTTTGTGGTGATTGTGGAAGAATTGTGTCATAAATCATCATATTTAATTATATATTGAGTGTTATATCAAAGAGGGAACACTAGGGGCAGTGTGAGGCTTGTTGCCCTGTGTGGCTAGCTGACATCATTAAGCCAGCCTACTGTAGAGTGGTTACCTCACATGGTGACTCCCACTGGGATAAAGGTGTATACATTTGTTGGTGGGGGGGAGACAAGACTGTAGTCCAACCTTATTTTCATTCAACCAGGAGTTCCAGGAAGAGATCAGCCCTTTTGTGATTTGGCTTGGACCTGAGAGCACATGGCTTGCTGTGTATTCCTGGATTTGGAAAATGATTGTTGCTCTTGATCTCTTTTGTATATCACTTTACCTATGCTGAGTATTTGTATTATTGCAGTGTCCAGGGTTTAGTTTAAGAATGTTTTAATGCTTTATCTTTCTGTTTATCCTTTAAAGTAAAACCTTTACACCCATCATTGTGTTTGTGTCGTCACTCGCTACTCAATCTCACGCTATCGGCTGGTATTACCTTTACTTTAAATAGATATTTCGATACAATTTTGGACCACCTTTTATGTATTTTCTTCAGAGGGAATTTTTGTTTCCATTTCTTCTTAAAAAGAAGGGTTTTTATTTTTTTTAGTTTAACCCCTTAACGCCGCGGGACGTACAGTTACGTCCTGCATTAGGCGGGCTTTAACGCGCAGGACGTAACTGTACGTCCCAGGCGTCTGCAGCAATGTTCCCTCTAATTTTTGGGGGCCGTGAGCGCACCAGATTTTTCATGAGCAACAATATTTTCGTCATGAGCGCTTATTGACTATGGTAACCAATAGTTGGTTTTTTAAAAGTAGCGCAATTGATCGTACGTGTAAGTGAAAACTGTTCAAAGCTAAAACGAAGCAACCAGATGATTTGATAAAACTTATATCTGAATGAATGTATATTTATATTTTCTAACTCATGTGAGAAAAGAAAAGGAAAAACTTCCATCAATTAAGGTACATGAGACTTCTACAAATATCAGTCCTATCATTTATAAGAGTCTGATAACCTATATTTACCTAGATTTGTTCACGTCTGTCACCACTGGGATTTTTCCCTGCTTTTTTAGACAGCTAAACCAGATTTCCCTGCTTTTTTAGACAGCTAAACCAGAGATTTCCCTGCTTTTTTAGACAGTTAAACCACTGGGATTTTTCCCTGCTTTTTTAGACAGCTAAACCAGATTTCCCTGCTTTTTTAGACAGCTAAACCAGAGATTTCCCTGCTTTTTTAGACAGTTAAACCACTGGGATTTTTCCCTGCTTTTTTAGACAGCTAAACCAGATTTCCCTGCTTTTTTAGACAGCTAAACCACTGAGATTTTTCCCTGCTTTTTTAGACAGCTAAGCCAGATTTCCCTGCTTTTTTAGACAGCTAAACCAGATTTCCCTGCTTTTTTAGACAGCTAAACCAGATTTCCCTGCTTTTTTAGACAGCTAAACCACTGAGATTTTTCCCTGCTTTTTTAGACAGCTAAACCAGATTTCCCTGCTTTTTTAGACAGCTAAACCAGATTTCCCTGCTTTTTTAGACAGCTAAACCACTGGGATTTTTCCCTGCTTTTTTAGACAGCTAAACCAGATTTCCCTGCTTTTTTAGACAGCTAAACCACTGAGATTTTTCCCTGCTTTTTTAGACAGCTAAACCACTGAGATTTTTCCCTGCTTTTTTAGACAGCTAAGCCAGATTTCCCTGCTTTTTTAGACAGCTAAACCAGATTTCCCTGCTTTTTTAGACAGTTAAACCACTGGGATTTTTCCCTGCTTTTTTAGACAGCTAAACCAGATTTCCCTGCTTTTTTAGACAGTTAAACCACTGGGATTTTTCCCTGCTTTTTTAGACAGCTAAACCAGATTTCCCTGCTTTTTTAGACAGCTAAACCAGAGATTTCCCTGCTTTTTTAGACAGTTAAACCACTGGGATTTTTCCCTGCTTTTTTAGACAGCTAAACCAGATTTCCCTGCTTTTTTAGACAGCTAAACCAGAGATTTCCCTGCTTTTTTAGACAGTTAAACCACTGGGATTTTTCCCTGCTTTTTTAGACAGCTAAACCAGATTTCCCTGCTTTTTTAGACAGCTAAACCACTGAGATTTTTCCCTGCTTTTTTAGACAGCTAAGCCAGATTTCCCTGCTTTTTTAGACAGCTAAACCAGATTTCCCTGCTTTTTTAGACAGCTAAACCAGATTTCCCTGCTTTTTTAGACAGCTAAACCACTGAGATTTTTCCCTGCTTTTTTAGACAGCTAAACCAGATTTCCCTGCTTTTTTAGACAGCTAAACCAGATTTCCCTGCTTTTTTAGACAGCTAAACCACTGGGATTTTTCCCTGCTTTTTTAGACAGCTAAACCAGATTTCCCTGCTTTTTTAGACAGCTAAACCACTGAGATTTTTCCCTGCTTTTTTAGACAGCTAAGCCAGATTTCCCTGCTTTTTTAGACAGCTAAACCAGATTTCCCTGCTTTTTTAGACAGCTAAACCAGAGATTTCCCTGCTTTTTTAGACAGTTAAACCACTGAGATTTTCCCCTGCTTTTTTAGACAGCTAAGCCAGAGATTTCCCTGCAGCGTTAGAGAAGCACAGCCGCGGTGAGATGCTGACAGCGCGGAAGAACGGGCGCGCGCAGAGTATTTATGCTCTGCCCCCTGTACGTGCGTTCCGGCGTGACGTCATCATCGCGCCGGAACGCAGGTACGTGTTCAGCTGCGCGACGAAGAGCTCCCCCAGAACTTCGCCGTCGCGCAGCGCCTACAGCCTGTAAGTTACAGGCGCCGGACAGAGCGCTCTGTAACTTACAGCCTGAGCAGGATGTTCCGGCGCCCCCTTTCTACGCGGGTCGGCCACCCCTGGTATAGAGCCTCGCGGGTTGGCCACCCCTGCACTAATTTGTGCGCGCATAAATACACGTTGTGCGCGCTGTCATTGCATTCCGTGCGCGGGCGCGCACGTTAGAGGGAATCCATTGGATTTGCCCCAGCTCACAAATGGATTTGCCCCCAAGCTCATGGATTTGCCCCAGCTCTCACATGGATTTGCCCCAACTCATGGATTTGCCCAGCTCATGGATTTGCCCCCAGCTCATGGATTTGCCCCCCAACTCATGGATTTGCCCCCCAACTCATGGATTTGCCCCCCAACTCATGGATTTGCCCCCCAGCTCATGGATTTGCCCCCCAACTCATGGATTTGCCCCCCAACTCATGGATTTGCCCCCCAGCTCATGGATTTGCCCCCCAACTCATGGATTTGCCCCCAACTCATGGATTTGCCCCCCAGCTCGTGGATTTGCCCCCAGCTCATGGATTTGGCCCCCAGCTCATGGATTTGCCCCCCAGCTCGTGGATTTGCCCCCAGCTCGTGGATTTAACCCCCCAGCTCGTGGATTTGGCCCCCAGCTCATACCTGGTTAGTTGCCCCAGCGGGGTTTAAGGGGACCCAGATGCCGGGCAGCGCGGAATGCCTGCCCGGTCCTGAAGAGTCCGTCCTGTTAAAGGGGATGGCTGCGTGGCGTGCGTGCGCAGGTCACGCGGTCCGGCCAGTCAGGTGGCCTGATTAGCCGGACCACGTGACCGGCTGCGCGCGCACGCACGCAGCCGCTTAGGACGGACTCTTCAGAACCGGGCAGGCACTCACGCGCTGCCCGGCTCTGGGTCCCCTCAAACCCCGCCGGTTGCCATGCGCGCATAACCACAAGTTGTGCGCGCTGGCACCGCGTTCCCTGCGCGCGCGCGCACGCGCGCACGTTGCAGGGAACACTGGTCTGCAGCCCCCCGGCGGCAGATACTCACCTGCTCCGGCGGTTCCCGCGCTGCTCTGACTCCCACGGAGTCAGACCGGCACTTTTGGTGCCTCCCGGCGCACTGACGTCATCGCGCCGGACGCAATGTCAGTTTCAGGCGTCCCCTCCCAGCCGGAGCAGGGGAAGCGCCTGGAGGGGAGGTGGGGATCCTTTGGATCCCTCTATCAGCGAATGCCAGGCATCCCTGGAAAGGGCACAGCCTGGCCTTTCCAGAGATGTATGGCATTAACCCCTTGATGGCAAGGCTGTGACCCACCACCAATCGGTGCCAGGTCACAGCCTTTTTCCGGTGGGGGCCGCCATCTTGGATGGCAGCCCCACCTCCGGGATTCCCCACGTCCACTGACATCATCGGGCGTGGCCCGATGATGTCAGTTAACCAGGGAACCCCTAGCTGCCAAGGGATTTCCTAAGGAAATCCCATGGTGGAGATAGGGGGGTTCTTTGAACCCCTTTATCTCATGATCGGTGACAGCTAGGGGGTCATGTAGGGTATCATTTGAAAGGCCTGATCATGTTATCATTACTTGTAAAATAAAAGTGAAAAAAATAATAAAAAATAATAAAAATAATAATTAAAAATAAAAACGTGCTTTTTTATTTTTTTTTAATGCAGCACTATAATGCAGCACAAATAAAAAATAAAAAAAGTTCAAATTTTTTTAACAAGTCTACCCCATAGAATATATCCGCAAAGTCTCGGGTAATAAAATGCAAAAAAAACCCACTTTACACACTGGATGATTGAAATTTTATTGAAAATTAATTTTTTTTTAACAATTTTGTTATAGCATTTTCGCAGGGCATGACGTATACATATAATAATGATATATTATTAATCTGTCAAGTCTGCCGGAAAGAACGATATATAATTTGTCTGGGTGGTACAATAATACGTGACTTAAAACCATGTTTAAAACCGTCAAAATGAGCTCAGCAAACTTCTACTTCGAAACAGCGCCGAACTTGTAAAATTACTCCCGTCCTTAAGGGGTTAAATAATAAAAGGTCCTTAGAGAATAGACACATTTTAATACATTTTTATTGGATTAGACTCCTATTAGGAGAACAGGAGAGTTCAGTTTTTTTTTCCCCCCCAGTTCAGTGGAATTCGCTGATGCCAGTTCGTCAATTTTCACTGATGTCCCATAACTGCTTCGGCAACTCCAATTTTGGGAAAATACAGCAACCTTTCGCTAAATAGTGAATTCACCATATTTTCGGCGAAATGGAAAAATCAAAGTACAGCGAAAATCATAGCACTGAGAGCTTTGTGAATAGACCCTTAGATTTTTTTTTAATTGACTAAAACTAGACTGTAACTAAATAAAATCAAACCCGCCGAAAAAAGCCAACGATCCACAAAACAGACCACTGATTGACTCCGACCAGTCACGAACGCCGCCGGAAAAAGCCGACCAGCCGCCGAACAGGGGTAATTAAAACAACAAAAAAACCCCCACAACTTTTAAAAGGTGTTCTAAAAAAAACTAGTGCATGAAAATGCCTGGAAATAAAATATAATGTCCTATGAATAACAATAAAAAGGTTTGTTACAGAATAAAAAACACCGCTATGTAAAATAAAGCGGAATCAAAAATTTTGCAGAAATATCCTGAAAAATGCCTAAAATAATTTCTAAAAAATAAAGATACTTTATGCTGCAAATGAAAAGAATAAATGGTTGAATAAATATTTAAAAAAAACAGATTAGATTTTGGGTGGCTAAATCTACTCTAAGTTTAGTCAACCAAAATCTTGTGTTATTTATTTGACTAGGACTAAAACCATTCAGAGGACTAAATTATGACTAATACTAAATGGCATTTTATTCAGAAGACTAGCAGGGTTATTCAAAGAGAATCGAAAAGTCACCGCACCTTCTGTGACTTTTCGTTCTCCTCAATTCTGTGCGATTTGGCGATTCCATTTCGGCGACCCTGCAGTGTATTCAGCAAGCACCACAGGGCCGTCGTAGTGCAGGGAAAAGCCGCCGCAAACCCGACGAACACTCACCGCAAAAACCAGCGAATGCACTGATATTGAATTAAAACGGGAATACTTTTAACATTTGAAGCCTATGGGATTCGCCTGAATAAATCTGCCGCATGAAACCACCTAACAGCAGCGCAATTCGGCAACTTTTCCCTGCTGGTTTTTGTTCTCTGAATAGATAAAGCAGTGCTTCTCTATGGGGATTTCACTGCCCTCGAACAGGCAACGTATGTGCAAGCAATTCGCCAGGATTTGGCGAACTGCCTTCTCTGAATACCCGAATGGCCAGGAAAGGTAACCGTATGCTGAATTTCACTGTTCGGTTACCTTTCGGCCACAATTCGGATCTCTTTGAATAACCCTATAGGACTAAAATTTGCTGTCAAAATGAACACTGCTGTAGAGAATCGAGCCTTGTATTTGTGCAATGATTCTCCTAAAAATTCAGTATTAGTCTTCAGATATAAAACCATGCCCCACCGGACAAAACTGCTCTTACAATTAATGTTCTGTTCTGTTGCTTCAAACCTCCTGACATGTAGATAAGATCAAGAGGGGTGGGAAGTCAAACTCCCATTGATGTGAATTGGCAAGTTTTGATTAAAAGAGTGCAGAGCAAAGGGAGTATAGGGTAAAGAGTATATTATTTCAGAGGGCTCCACTGGGGCTGAGCACAATTTTCATGTGGCTCTCCTAATCAGAGGGTGACTAGAAGTGAAAAATGCACACCTGGACGGCCAGATGCCAACTGGGATCTAGGTCCCTAATGGTGAATTTTATTAGTCACTACTGACAATACAATATAAAAAACATGTAATGTGAAGTGAAAGATGATAGGACAGAATATCATGTGCACATGAGAGCAACAGCAGAGAAATCTTTGCTAATTGATTTATTTATAAAGGATTTTACCAGGAAGGATACATTGAGATTTTTCTCGTTTTCAAGTATGTCCTGGGTTCAAGAACATGGTTACAGAAATACAAAGTAGTAAAATGCAAGACAGTAACACAAAACAAATATACAGATTAACAGAAAATAAATATGTAGGAAATATAGTCACTATGTTACAGGTTTACAGGTGCATTCCGTATTGAGGTATGTTAATAGGGAGCTCTTAAGGGACTTTAGACTGGGGGAAGATTTGATGGCGTCTGGGAGGTTATTCCATAATTGTGGTACTCTGTAGGAAACTGAGGATCAAGCCACTTTCTTTTTGTATTGTGGTATTGCAAGTAAGGTGCCGGTCCTGGATCGGAGGTTATAGGATGAGGGAACTGCTGAGGGAAGCAGGAAGCAGCCTATTCAGGTAGGGTGGTAGCTTCCCAGAAAAGCTCTTAAACACCAGGTTGGAAAGGTGAAGAGTGCGTCTAGATTTCAGCGCTGGCCAGTTTAGTTCTTTTAACATGTCACAATGGTGGGTCATGTAGTGTCACGGTTCGCGCCGCAGACGCCGGAAAAAAGGCAAGGCAAGTGAAGTGCAGTTCCACTTTCTGAAACCTGTTCCAGTCCTGATTTTTCCTTCCACTTTCTGAAACCTGTTCCAGTCCTGATTTTTCCATTGTCTGGACTGGTGTCCAGGCACTCAGGGATCCGTTCCTGATTTTCCCCTCACCTCTTCAGCCTCAGGTGTGGGCTGGGCCTGCAATGCCCATATAATCAAGCCTCACCTCAGAATCATGGCTTTTGCATCGTTCTGTCTGGTTATAGAACGTCTCATTGCAAGCCTGACCTGTGTGCTATGCACTTACCTGCCTGAGAACCCTTCATCTGGTATCCTGAGAATCCTTCATCTGGTATCTTGAGAACCCCTCATTGCTACACTTCATTAAGGACTCCCTCATCTCTGCAACCCTCCTTCCTGGACACTCTTTGCAACTCCCATCATCCTGCTGATCCTGCTACATCTTGACTTACCCGTGTATGACATCTGATTCTGGACTCTGACTACTCCTATGCCAGCTGCCTGCCACCGACCTAAGCTTGATTTGACCATTCTCCAGTTATAACCCTTCTGATACCGCGCCTGATCTTATTGTGCCTTTTGCCCTCTGTCTTCTGGTCCTCCACCCTCTATGTATCCAGTAAGTGTGTTCTTTTGTATTTCTGTTTAGTCAGCTCTGTGTTTATTCTTTATTCAGCGTCCAGTCTAGTACCTGTCCTGTTAGCCCTACTGTGCTATTCAGTGTCCTGTCGTGTCCACCCCTTCCTATCCCTTCTGCTAAGTGTACCCTGTCCTCTGTGTGTATATAGTATCCTTCCCAACCAGCTTCTACCTGTTATTATTTATCCAGATTCCCCTTCTTGGTTTACTTCTGTTTATTTAATAAACCTATATTCTAATTTAAACCTCACCTTCCTGCCTCTCCATCTGTGTAACCACATATTGGGCTCGAATCCTCAACCTCTGCAAAGTGAGACGTGACATGTAGTTACATTGTAGCACAAAGCGACAGAATGAGTTATACAATGTAGTAAGTTTCTGGAGGTGGGTTTGCAGGGCGGCTGCATACACTACATCTCCGTATTCAATAGCTGGCACAAACCTTTGTTGATCAATCTGCTTTCTTACCGCGGGGCTCAGGCAGGATTTGTTTCTGTACAGGGCACCTAGTTTGGGGTAAATTTTAGATGAAAGTTTTTCGATGTGGGGGCCAAAGGATAGATTTGGGTCTAACCACATACCTAGATATTTGAGAGAAGTGACTGTGGTCAACGTGCCATTTGATTTTGTCCTGACACATAGATGGGGTGTTTGCAATTTGTGTAGTTTAGGTGCTGTTCCAAAGAGCATTGTAACAGTTTTGTCAGCATTTAGAAAAAGTTTGTTATCTTTGATCCACTTTTCTACCTCTGTGAATTGTTCTTGCAGCACGGCCTCCAGCTGTGGGAGATCTGGTTTGCTGGTATAGATTACAGTGTCGTCTGCGTACATGTGTACAGTTGAGGCTTTGCAGATATTGGGCAGATCATTTATAAATATTGTGAATAGCAGGGGGCCGAGTATCGAGCCTTGGGGTACACCGCACTTGACTGTGAGGGGGAGGGAAGTGCTGTCAGAAATGGACACATATTGCGACCGATCAGACACTTATGATTGAAACCAGGTTAGCGTGCGATCACCAGTACCAGAGTTTTTAAGTTTTTGTAATAAAATGCCATGGTCTACTGTGTCAAAGGCCTTGGCAAAATCAAGGAAGATGGCTCCAGTTAAGTTTCCTTGTTCCATACCAGCCTGGATATCATTGGAAA
>RXON01004393.1:0-59635 GCA_009667805.1 Leptobrachium leishanense | reverse complement strand
CTCATGTAAAGTAAGATCACCCTTTGTTCTACAACATATCTCACTCAGAGCATGCAAACAACTTTATTTCTGTATGAAATATCTTATGTTGAGTAAGTGTATCCTTACTTTTAAAACATTTCTCACATTCAGAACATGCAAACGGCTTCTCTCCTGTATGAATTCTCTTATGTTTAGTAAGATTACCTTTGTTCTAAAACATTTCTCACATTCAGAACATGCAAACGGCTTCTCTCCTGTATGAATTCTCTTATGTTTAGTAAGGTCACCCTTTGTTCTAAAACATTTCTCACATTCAGAACATGCAAACGGCTTCTCTCCTGTATGAATTCTCTCATGTAAAGTAAGATTACTCTTTGTTCTAAAACATTTCTCACATTCAGAACATGCAAACGGCTTCTCTCCTGTATGAATTCTCTCATGTTTAGTAAGATTACTCTTTGTTCCAAAACACTTCTCACATTCAGAACATGCAAATGGTTTCTCTCCTGTATGAAATCTTTCATGTAAAGTAAGCTTACCCTTTGTTCTAAAACATTTCTCACATTCAGAACATGCAAACGGCTTCTCTCCTGTATGAATTCTCTCATGTAAAGTAAGAGTACCCTTTGTTCCAAAACACTTCTCACATTCAGAACATGTAAATGGTTTCTCTCCTGTATGAATTCTCTCATGTAAAGTACGCTTACCCTTTGTTCTAAAACATTTCTCACATACAGAACATGCAAACGGTTTCTCTCCTGTATGAAGTCTCTCATGTATAATAAGCTTACCCTTTGTTTCAAAACATTTCTCACATTCAGAACATGCAAACGGCTTCTCTCCTGTATGAATTCTCTCATGTGCAGTAAGTTCACCCTTTGTGTTAAAACATTTCTCACATTCAGAACATACAAATGGTTTCTCTCCTGTATGAATTCTCTCATGTAAAGTATGATTACCCTTTGTTCTAAAACATTTCCCACATTCAGAACAAGCAAACGGCTTCTTTCCTGTATGAATTCTCTCATGTTTAGTAAGGCTACCCTTTCCTCTAAACCATTTCTCACATTCAGAACATGCAAACGGCTTCTCTCCTGTATGAATTCTTTCATGTATAGTAAGCTCACACTTTGTGTTAAAACATTTCTCACATTCAGAACAAGCAAACGGCTTCTTTCCTGTATGAATTCTCTCATGTTTAGTAAGGCTACCCTTTCCTCTAAAACATTTCTCACATTCAGAACATACAAATGGTTTCTCTCCTGTATGAATTCTCTCATGTAAAGTATGATTACCCTTAGTTCTAAAACATTTCCCACATTCAGAACAAGCAAACGGCTTCTCTCCTGTATGAATTCTCTCATGTATAGTAAGATTACACTTTGCTCTAAAACATTTCCCACATTCAGAACATGCAAACGGCTTCTCTCCTGTATGAATTCTCTCATGTAAAGTAAGATTGCCCTTTGTTTCAAAACATTTCTCACATTCAGAACATGCAAACGGCTTCTCTCCTGTATGAAATCTCTCATGTAAAGTAAGATAACCCTTTGTTCTAAAACATTTTTCACATTCAGAACATGCAAACGACTTCTCTCCTGTATGAATTCTCTCATGTGCAGTAAGCTTACTCTTTGTTCTAAAACATTTCCCACATTCAGAACATGCAAACGGATTCTCTCCTGTATGAATTCTCACATGTATAGTAAGCGCACCCTTTCTTCTAAAACATTTCTCACATTCAGAACATGTAAACGGCTTCTCTCCTGTATGAATTCTCTCATGTGCAGTAAGATTACCCTTTATTCTAAAACATTTCCCACATTCAGAACATGCAAATGGTTTCTCTCCTGTATGAATTCTCTCATGTGCAGTAAGCTCACTCTTTTTTTTAAAACATGTCTCACATTTAGAACAAGCAAACGGCTTCTTTCCTGTATGAATTCTCTCATGTTTAGTAAGACTACCCCTTGCTCTAAAACATTTCCCACATTCAGAACATTCAAATATCTTCGCTCCTATGTGAACTCTTCTGTGTATACCAAGACTTGCATTTGTGCTTAAACATTTCTCACTTTCAGGGTATTGAAATGTTTTTCTTCCAATATGAGCTGTGTGAGTTTGGGGAAGTTCTGACCCACAAGAGACAGAATTTGTAATATCAGAATGAACCAACATGTCTGAATAAGGATCATTTCTTTGGACAGTCCCATGTGACAGCTCGGAATTCTCTGGTTCTTTTTGATTTTCTTGGAAATCTTTGTTTATTTCTTGCTTTACTGACAGAGGCTTCATGAGGTTTTCTTCAATGTATGATACGGATTCCTCAAAATTTTTTCCTGCAGACATTTTCAGACTCTTGCTTCAGTCCTGCAAAATAATACAGTTTCTAGTAGCGGTATAGACTTTGTGTAATAACTTGAGGGTAGGGCAGGTCTGGTCATTATACTGGTTGTATCTTACCCATCAATTCTAGTAGTGTCAGGCAGCCACAGAAAGAAGTAAAAAAGGGGGAGGGGCATAAGCAATGAAGGAGAAGGGCAGTAATGGAGGTGACAAAGACATCACCTTCCATGTAGGTGCCGACACAAATGTCAAAGACCCCAACAGGTACCGGAGAAAAGCCCTTTCCTTCTATTTTGGCGCCGTGTTTCAGAGGGGTGAGAGGGTCTGGATTTCCACCAATAGCGTGCGTAGCCCTTTGTGTCAGGGTTTGCACCCATGGAACATTTATTAATTGAAAACTTATGTTTAGAAGATTTTGCACTTTTTTCATTAGAAATAACAAGCCTGTAATCCAGAGATATCATCAGATTTAATGCGATTCATCATGAACCAGATAAAGGGAAATACAAAATGTCAATGTAGGAGTGAAAGAGGACCTCTTCACCTCCCATTAGGGTGTGCCTGGGCACCAAACACACCCCCTGTGCCCGCCTATGGTTTCCAGTTTGTTAGAATTGTTCTATATCGCACTTCAGACATTTAACCTCTTGTCTGCCAAAGATTCAGCTCTTTCCTGAAACATTTAACCCTTTACTTACTAATAGGGCACAAATAACCCATTCGCTGCCAGAAAGCTCCGTATCAGTCATTGTGGTCAGGGGGTGATTGTCACAAAGGGGTTTCTTATAGACGGGTTATAATCAGCAATATATGGATTTACTTACTGGAAGGCCGCTCACTCCCAGGACCCTCAGGCTGGATCTCCTCTCTGGATTCACAAGGCGGATCTGCGGCCTCACAGGGCTCAGGACGCAAAGGACAAAGGGGGTGGAGCTACAGGGGTTACAGGAGATGCAGGAGTTACATATAATCCCACATCAATACAAACAAAACCCAAAACACATTTTAGACATTTAAACAGCACGTCCCGTGGCAGGTGGAGCTGAATGGCGCGGGGTCGGCATAACAGGCCCCTCTGGTGTTTATGGGCTGCCACCACCGAGCAGGTGCCACACATCATCTGTGTAGGAGGGCCGGAGGAGGGGCAGCAGCAGCCAGAGAATACTAGTACCCGCCGCCAGGTTAATACCCACCCGCTGGGCACAACAGTCCAGCAGTAAGGGGTTAACGATACAAAAGTGAGCATAAAAAAGTCACTAACACAAGACAACCACGAGCAAGAAAATATTAGTAACACTTCCTGATTCAGCGTCTGAACAACTTTTGTTTTGACGTCATCATCAATTTAAGCTTAATTAGCCAGGATGGTCAGACAATAGGATAGACAGAGGCACAGGGACAGAGAGAACAGAGACACAGGGACAGAGAGAACAGACAGAGGCAAAGGGAGAGAACAGAGGCACAGAGAGGATGGACAGAACCACAGGGACAGAGGATGGACAGAGGCACAGGATGGAGAGGATGGACAAAGGCAAAGAGAAGATGGACAGAGGCACAGGGACAGAGAGAATGGACAGAGGCACAGGGACAGAGAGAGAGAATAGAGGCAGTGGACAGAGGCACAGGGACAGAGAGCAGACAGAGGCACAGTGACAGAGGACTGACAGAGGCACAGGAACAGAGAACACAGAGACACAGGGACAGAGAGAACAGACAGAGGCACAGGACAGAGAACAGAGGCACAGGGACAGAGAGAACAGACAGAGGCACACAGAGGACAGACAGAACTACAGAGACAGAGAGGACAGAGGCACAGGACAGAGAGAATGGACAGAGGCACAGGACAGAGAGAACAGACAGAAGCACAGGACAGAGAGAATGGACAGAGGCACAGGACAGAGAGGACGGACAGAGGCACCGGGACAAAGAGAACGGACAGAGGCACAGAGAGAGCGAACAGAGACACGGGGACAGAGAGCGGACAGAGGCACAGGGACAGAGAGTGGACAGAGGCACACGGACAGAGAGGATGGACAGAGGCACACGGACAGAGAGAGCGGACAGAGAAAGCGGACAGAGGCACAGGGACAGAGCGGAAGGACAGAGGCACAAGACAGAGAACAGAGGCACAGGGACAGAGAGAACAGAGGCACAGAGAGGACAGACAGAGGCACAGGACAGAGAGGATGGACAGAGGCACAGAGAAGATGAACAGAGCCACAGGGACAGAGAGGACGGACAGAGGCACAGGACAGAGGTGTAACGGTTTCCCCCCTCTTGGGCCATCATGGTGGCTTGGAACATGGATTGAAGCCCTTAAGGCAGATGAGATACTAACTAGACACAGGACAGATAAATAATACTGACTTATTTACCAAAACCAAGGATCATGACAAGACAAGAGAACTGCTAAACACACTGAAAAGTGTTAGTGATACGAGAACTGAACTCCACGTCAGGGCTCTGCAGGAACCAGACAGACACAAGGGACAGGAGGGCCAGAAGAACTAAAGGAATACTAAGCTGGGGTAGGTCCTTTAGTTGGCCTCTTACTAGGGAGAAAACCTAACAAGTATAACAGAGCAGTGGGAACAAGAAGAGCGAGGGTTAACACAATATACAAATATCCTGCACTAAAGAGGTCCTTGTAATGGCCTCTGAGAATATACTAAACTAAGAAACACAAGGTACAGGAAACATGAAACATACAAGAATTGTCAGACAGGCAAAGGTTGGCAACAGATCAGCATACCCAGAATCCAGGAGCAGGAAGAAAAAGGATCGTCAGAAATACAGCCGAGGTCAAAACCAGAATAATCAAGACTAGAATGCTTAGCAGCAACTCAGGAACAGAACAGGACACAACCACCATCAAACTCCACAAATTGTCAACCAGGCTCTGTGCTGCTGGGATTTATATATAGGGAGTGGGTCTGTGTGATTGGGCCATGTGACCCCAGACCAGGTAATCACAACAGAACCCCAGATCAGCCCTAGCCAGCACAGCCAGACACACCACAGGGGAAAACAGACATGGAGGCCCTTCACCACCAGGGGGCATGGCCAAAACCAGGGAAAATGTAACAAGAGGACAGACAGAGGCACGGGACAGAGAGAACAGATGCACAGAGAGGATGGACAGAGCCACAGGGGCAGAGAGGATGGACAGAGGCACAGGACAGAGAGAACAGACAGAGGCACAGGACAAAGGCACAGGGACAGAGAACAGACAGAGGCACATGACAGAGAGGACGGACAGAGGCACAGGACAGAGAGGACGGACAGAGGCACGGGACAGAGAGAACAGACAGAGGCAAAGGACAGAGAGGACGGACAGAGAGTATGGACAGAGGCAGAGGACAGAGAGGACAGACAGAGGCACAGGGACAGAGAGAATGGACAGAGCCACATGAGAGGACGGACAGCGGCACATGAGAGGATGGACAGAGGCACAGGACAGAGAGGACAGACAGATGCACAGGACAGAGAGAACAGACAGAGGCACAGGGACAGAGAGAATGGACAGAGGCACAGGGACAGGGAGGACGGACAGAGGCACAGGACAAAGAGGACAGACAGAGGCAAAGGGACAGAGAGAACAGAAGGAGGCACAGGGACAGAGAGAATGGACAGAGGCACAGGGACGGAGAGGACGGACAGAGGCACAGGGACAGAGAGAACAGACAGAGGCACAGGGACAGAGAGGATGGACAGACACAGGGACAGAGAGGACGGACAGAGGCACAGGACAGAGAGAACAGAGGCACGGACAGAGAGAACACAAAGAGGCACAGGGACAGAGTGAGTGGACAGAGGCACAGTGACTAGCATGAGGGTCAGAGGGTATGACAGACATGAGGCACAGTGTCAGAGAGGGACAGGTTGTAACAGAGTCCTGTTCCCTGGCTGTGTACCTCCGTTATTAACGCTCCCTAGAATTGCTTAGACGTCAGATCAATGTTAACCAGTGTAAAGGAAAAATCAATCCACAATATATTGCAAAAAGTATTCGCTCACGTGCCCAGCTCCTGATTTGGATGGGTGAGCGAATACTTTTGGCAATATAGTGTATATATATATAAACGCGAAAGTCCTGACTGACTGACTGACTCATCAACGCCCAGCTGAAACCGTTTAACCTAGGAACGTGAAATTTTGAAGGTGCACTGTTTTTATGACGTAGGCAGCCACTAATGAAGGATTTTTGAAAACTCCGCCCCTAAGGGGGTGAAAAAGGGGGTTGAATATTTTAAACAGGATACCTATAGGTGAAAAACAGAAGATGTTACAGACGTGAAAATCGGTATTTAGATTCGCCTTGAAAAATAAAAAAACACATATTTTACCATTTTCCAAAAATCAGTGTGGGGGCAAAAAAGGGGGGATTTGAATACTTTTATCAGTATACTTATATTTCAAAAGCCAAAGATGTTACAGACGTGACATTTGGTATTTATAATCTTCTTGAAAAATAAAAAAACAGGTGTTTTACCATTTTCCAAAAATCCCAAATGGGGGATGTAAAAAGGGGGGGGTGAATACTTTTGGACAGGATACCTACATCTCCCAGGACATACTTGAAAACGAGAGAAATCTCAATGTATCCTTCCTGGTAAAATACTTTGCAAATAAATAAATCTCAAAAACAGAAGATGTTACAGATGTGAAAATTGGTAATTAGATTTGTCTTGAGAAACAAAAAAACAAACCATTTTACCATTTTCCAAAAATCCAGTGGGAGAGGGGCAAAAAGGGGGTGGTTGAATACTTTTATCAATATACCTATATTTCAAAAAACAAAGATGTTACAGGTGTGAAATTTGGCACTTACAATCTTCTTGGTAAAACACCTGTTTTTTTATTTTTCAAGAACATTATAAATACCAATTTTCACGTCTGTAACATCTTCTGTTTTTGCGATATAGGTATTCTGTTGAAAAGTATTCACCCTCCTTTTTTAACCCCATGTGGGATTTTTAGAAAATGTTAAAACAAGAGTTTTTTTAATTTTCATTTTCTAAAAATCCCACGTGGGGGGTTAAAAAAGGGGGTGAATATTTTTCAACATAATACCTATATTTCAAAAACAGAAGCTGTTACAGACGTAAAAATTGGTATTTAGATTCGTCTTGAAAAATAAAAAAACAAGTATTTTACCATTTTCCAAAAATCCAGTGGGGGGGGAAGGAGGTTGAATACCTTTATCACTATACCTATATTTCAAAAACTAATGATGTTACAGGTGCGAAATTCCATATTTAAAATCTTCGTGCAAAAAAAACAAACGTGTTTTATTTTTTTCCAAAAATCCAGTTAAGGGGGGGTGGGGGAAAGGGCTGTGAATACTTTTATCAGTATACCTATATTTCAAAAAACAAATATAGATGTGAAATTTGGCACTTACAAACTTCTTGAAAAATAAAAAATAAAAGGTGTGTAGCGCTCACTCCCGGAGGAGCCGCTGAAAATGAACCACGGGTCAGTCTCCCCGCACTAGGGAATAAATATACTCCAACACAGTTGTGAGTTTTTATCATTTAAATAGTTTACTAAAATCTTGAGCAGATGTCGAGACACGGTATTCACAAGTATTATTACAGTATTTTCGTATCACGGTAAAACGCGCAGCGGAAAAGAAACGAAACACGAGGCTTCGTATTTCGGAAAATAAAATATTCGCGACCGAACATAAAAGAATGCAATTTCCCGATAGTTCAGAAAAGGGGACACGTAGCGAAATCCAAAACATACAATCCCTTCGTATTGCGGTAAACGCGCAGCAGAATTTGACAAACAGTACAGGAGGAGATGAGGGCCCTATTCCCGTAGGAACTCACAATCTGGGAGGGTTGGAAACAGGAGGAGAGGACTGTAAGGTGAGAGTGATTGATGGTTGCGTCAGTGAGTTGGGTGGTAGGCTTCCCTAAATAGGAATGTTTTAAGGGAGCGTTTGAAGGAAGAGAAGTTAGGGGAAAGTCTGACAGCACGAGGGAGAGCGTTCCAGAGAGTGGGGGCTGCGCGTGAGAAATCCTGCAGTCTATCATGGGAAGAGGTGATGCAGGGAGAAGCTAGGTGCAGGTCACTGTTTGACCTTAGGGAGCGGGCTGGGGTGTATTTGGTGATTAGTGAGGACAGGTAGTGGGGAGCGGAGTTAGTGAGGGTTTTGTAGGTAAGGATACACAGCCCGCTCTGACCTGCAGCCTGGAGCCCGCGTTTCTGCTGCTGGAAAGGCCTTCCTTTGTTTCAGGTCACTTCCGCTACTCTATGGAAAGAACTGCAAGAGAGTTCAAAACACACGAGACAAGCTGCAGCAATTCCGTTGTCTCCAGTAGAGGGCACATGAAAGGAGTATTGGGTGATCACTGCTGGAGACACTTGATTTTTTTGTATAGTCTCTTGTGTTTAGATCTCAGTAATCTCTTATTTTAGCGTCTTTAATTCCCTAAGGAAGAATTATTTTAAAGTTTTAAATTACAGCCGCTGCGGAACATCTTGCTACAGATGTTTGTTAAACACAATGTTGAATAATTGCACAGACAGCTTTCCCTGCACACCTGACATTACCATACATTTCTACCAAGTATTTTAGAGTATTTAACCCCTTAGTGACCAGGCGGTTTTACGATTGTCTGTCCGTAAGTGCCCACTGCTGTTTTTACGTTTCTGCACCGTTTGTGCATCATATCGTATAATTTCCTATAAATAAAATTTAAGAAACATGAAAAAAAAATGGAAAAGCCATAGAGGTTAGAACAATTGTTCCATCCTTCACTTGACAAGGTAACTTTCAGATTTCACCAATCAGTAAAATAAAGAGAAGTGTAACAAATCAGCAGATATGAAAACATTACAGAACAGATCCAGTAAAGTATTTTCCCGAGAACATAACCCATACTGTTCGCACAATTAATAACAGTGCTGACATTTATCACTAATTATTCTTAGGTCAGAGTCAGTTCAGGATGAACTATCAGATGGCTCAGAAGGCACATAACCCGTATCACTGGCCGTGCTTTCAAGAATTGCGAGATATGGGGTTTTATTTATTTATTTATAAAGGATTTTACCAGGAAGGATACATTGAGATTTCTCTCGTTTTCAAGTACGTCCTGGGTTCAAGAACATTGAATTGTTACAGAAATACAAATAGTAAAATGCAAGAAATTAACACAAAACCAAATATACAGATTAACAGAAAAATAAATATGTAGGAAATAAAGTCATTATGTTACACGTTTACAGGTGCATTCTGTATATAGTCATTATGTTACGTTTACAGGTGCATTCTGTATATAGTCACTGTGTTACATGTTTACAGGTGCATTCTGTATACAGTTACTGTGTTACACGTTTACAGGTGCATTCTGTATATAGTCACTGTGTTACATGTTTACAGGTGCATTCTGTATATAGTCACTGTGTTACATGTTTACAGGTGCATTCTGTATATAGTCACTATGTTACACGTTTACAGGTGCATTCTGTATATAGTCACTGTGTTACATGTTTACAGGTGCATTCTGTATATAGTCACTGTGTTACATGTTTACAGGTGCATTCTGTATATAGTCACTATGTTACATGTTTACAGGCGCATTCTGTATATAGTCACTGTGTTACATGTTTACAGGTGCATTCTGTATATAGTCATTATGTTACGTTTACAGGTGCATTCTGTATATAGTCACTGTGTTACATGTTTACAGGTGCATTCTGTATATAGTCACTGTGTTACATGTTTACAGGTGCATTCTGTATATAGTCACTGTGTTACATGTTTACAGGTGCATTCTGTATATAGTCACTGTGTTACATGTTTACAGGTGCATTCTGTATATATTCACTGTGTTACATGTTTACAGGTGCATTCTGTATATAGTCACTGTGTTACATGTTTACAGGTGCATTCTGTATATAGTCACTATGTTACATGTTTACAGGTGCATTCTGTATATAGTCATTATGTTACATGTTTCCAGGTGCATTCTGTATATAGTCACTGTGTTACATGTTTACAGGTGCATTCTGTATATAGTCACTGTGTTACATGTTTACAGGTGCATTCTGTATATAGTCACTTGTTACATGTTTACAGGTGCATTCTGTATATATTCACTGTGTTACATGTTTACAGGTGCATTCTGTATATAGTCACTGTGTTACATGTTTACAGGTGCATTCTGTAATATTTCACTGTGTTACATGTTTACAGGTGCATTCTGTATATAGTCACTGTGTTACATGTTTACAGGTGCATTCTGTATATAGTCACTGTGTTACATGTTTACAGGTGCATTCTGTATATAGTCACTGTGTTACATGTTTACAGGTGCATTCTGTATATATTCACTGTGTTACATGTTTACAGGTGCATTCTGTATATAGTCACTGTGTTACATGTTTACAGGTGCATTCTGTATATAGTCACTATGTTACATGTTTACAGGTGTATTCTGTATATAGTCACTGTGTTACATATTTACAGGTGCATTCTGTATATAGTCATTATGTTACGTTTACAGGTGCATTCTGTATATAGTCACTGTGTTACATGTTTACAGGTGCATCTGTATATAGTCACTGTGTTACATGTTTACAGGTGCATTCTGTATATAGTCACTATGTTACATGTTTACAGGCGCATTCTGTATATAGTCACTGTGTTACATGTTTACAGGTGCATTCTGTATATAGTCATTATGTTACGTTTACAGGTGCATTCTGTATATAGTCACTGTGTTACATGTTTACAGGTGCATTCTGTATATAGTCACTGTGTTACATGTTTACAGGTGCATTCTGTATATAGTCACTGTGTTACATGTTTACAGGTGCATTCTGTATATAGTCACTGTGTTACATGTTTACAGGTGCATTCTGTATATAGTCACTGTGTTACATGTTTACAGGTGCATTCTGTATATATTCACTGTGTTACATGTTTACAGGTGCATTCTGTATATAGTCACTGTTTTACATGTTTACAGGTGCATTCTGTATATAGTCACTATGTTACATGTTTACAGGTGGCATTCTGTATATAGTCATTATGTTACATGTCCCAGGTGCATTCTGTATATAGTCACTGTGTTACATGTTTACAGGTGCATTCTGTATATAGTCACTGTGTTACATGTTTACAGGTGCATTCTGTATATAGTCACTGTGTTACATGTTTACAGGTGCATTCTGTATATATTCACTGTGTTACATGTTTACAGGTGCATTCTGTATATAGTCACTGTGTTACATGTTTACAGGTGCATTCTGTATATAGTCACTGTGTTACATGTTTACAGGTGCATTCTGTATATAGTCACTGTGTTACATGTTTACAGGTGCATTCTGTATATATTCACTGTGTTACATGTTTACAGGTGCATTCTGTATATAGTCACTGTGTTACATGTTTACAGGTGCATTCTGTATATAGTCACTATGTTACATGTTTACAGGTGTATTCTGTATATAGTCACTGTGTTACATATTTACAGGTGCATTCTGTATATAGTCATTATGTTACGTTTACAGGTGCATTCTGTATATAGTCACTATGTTACATGTTTACAGGTGTATTCTGTATATAGTCACTATGTTACATGTTTACAGGTGCATTCTGTATATAGTCATTATGTTACATGTTTACAGGTGCATTCTGTATATAGTCACTGTGTTACATGTTTACAGGTGTATTCTGTATATAGTCACTGTGTTACATGTTTACAGGCGCATTCTGTATATAGTCACTATGTTACATGTTTACAGGTGCATTCTGTATATAGTCACTGTGTTACATGTTTACAGGTGCATTCTGTATATAGTCACTATGTTACATGTTTACAGGTGAATTCTGTATATAGTCACTGTGTTACATGTTTACAGGTGCATTCTGTATATAGTCGCTGTGTTACATGTTTACAGGTGCATTCTGTATATAGTCACTATGTTACATGTTTACAGGCACATTCTGTATATAGTCACTGTGTTATATGTTTACAGGTGCATTCTGTATATAGTCACTGTGTTACAGGTTTACAGGTGCATTCCGTATTGAGGTATGTTAATAGGGAAGTCTTAAGGGACTTTAGACTGGAGGAAGATTTGATGGCGTCTGGGAGGTTATTCCATATTTGCGGTGCTCTGTAGGAAAATGAGGATCGAGCCACTTGCTTTTTGTATTGCGGTATTGCAAGTAAGGTGCCGGTCCTGGATCTGAGGCTATAGGATGAAGGAACTGCTGGGGGAAGCAGCCTATTCAGGTAGGGTGGCAGGTTCTCAGAAAAGCTCTTAAACACTAGCAGGGTTATTCAAAGATATTCGAAAAGTCACCGCACGTTCGGTGTCTTTTCGTTCTCTTCAATTCGGTTCCTTTTGACGATCCCATTTCGGTGACCCTGCGGTGTATTCAGCAAGCACCACAGGGTCCCCGAATTGCAGGGAAAAGCTGCTGCAAACCTGACGAAAACTAACCGCAAAACCCACCGAATGCACGCATAAAAGCCACAAAAACATCTGGATTAACCTGCTGAAAACCAGGCCCGAGCAGGAGCCGAACACAGCCGAAGCAGCTGAGACCGCAGACGAGGGAGGTGAATAAATTAGCAAAATAGTTTGTGTGAATCTGTGAAAATGAAACGCTGTTTGCAAAGAAACTACTGAGCGAAAATGTCTGAAATTTGCATATGAGGTCCAGGGAATGATAATAAAGAGGGCTGTTACAGAAAAAAGAAGTAAACGTAAAAAAAAATCGGACTTTAATTTTTTTTTAAGAAAAATGCTTAAAATATCCTAAAAAAATCTATAAATAAAGAGACTTTTTGCTGCAGAATTTTATAATGAACGGTTTATTAGATATTGAATTAAAACCGGTATTTTTTTAACATTGAAGTCTATGGGATTCTCCTGAATAAACTTGCCGAATTAAACCACCGAATGGCAGGGCATTAGGGGAACCTTTCACTGCTGGTTTGTGTTCTCTGAATAGCCGAAGCAGTGCTTCTCTATGGGGTTTTCACTGCCCTCGAACAGGCACCGAACAGGCACCAAATGTGCAGGCAATTCGCCAGGATTTGGCGAATTGTCTGCTCTCTGGATAGCCAAATGGTCAGGAAAGGTAACCGAACGCTGATTTTCAGCGTTCGGGCGCTCGGTTACCTTTCTCAAGCAATTCGGAGCTCTTTGAATAACCCTGCAAGTTGGAAAGGTGAAGGGTGCGTCTAGATTCAGTGATAGCCAGTTTAGCTCTTTTAACATGTCACAATGGTGGGTCATGTAGTTACATTATAGCGCAAAGCGGCAGAATGAGTTATACAATGTAGTAAGTTTCTGAAGGTGTGTTTGCGGGGCGGCTGCATACACTACATCTCCGTATTCAATAGCCGGCATAAGCATTTGTTGTACAATCTGCTTTCTTACCGCGGGGCTCAGGCAGGATTTGTTTCTGTACAGGACACCTAGTTTGGGGTAAAGTTTAGATGAGAGTTTTTCGATGTGGGGCCAAAAGATAGATTTGGTTCTAACCACATACCTAGATATTTGAGAGAAGTGACTGGTCAGTGTGGCATTTGATCTTGTCCTGACACATAGATGGGGATTTTGCAATTTGTGTAGTTTAGGTTTTGTTCCAAAGAGCATCGTTACAGTTTTGTCAGCATTTAGAAAAAGTTTGTTGTTATCTTTGATCCACTTTTCTACCTCTGTGAATTGTTCTTGCAGCACGGCCTCCAGCTGTGGGAGATCTGGTTTGCTGGTATAGATTACAGTGTCGTCTGCGTACATGTGTACAGTTGAGGCTTTGCAGACATTGGGCAGATCGTTTATGAATATTGTGAATAGCAGGGGGCCGAGTATCGAGCCTTGGGGTACACCGCATGTGACTGGGAGGGGGAGGGAAGTGCTGTCAGAAATGGACACATATTGCGACCGATCAGACACATATGATTGAAACCAGGTTAGCGTGTGATCACCAATACCAGAGTTTTTACGTTTTTGTAACAAGATGCCATGGTCTACTGTGTCAAAGGCCTTGGCAAAATCAAGGAAGATGGCTCCAGTTAGGTTTCCTTGTTCCATGCCCGCTTGGATATCATTACAAACTTTTAAAAGGGCGGTTGTAGTTGAATGTTTTGGACGAAAACCTGATTGATCTGGGGTTAAATAGTTCCGATACTGATAATAATCACATAATTGAGTGTAGACACATTTTTCCAGAATTTTTGACATTACAGGGAGCAGTGATATTGGGCAGTAGTTGAATACCAAAGTATTGTCTCCACTTTTATGGATAGGTACCACTCTCACAGTCTTCCAGAGTTTGGGTATGTATCCAGTCGCCAGTGATTCATTGATTAGGGTTGCGACAGGATTTGCAATTGCTGGCGCACTGATTTTCAGCAGCATTGCTGGGATTTGATCAGTTTAGTGATGACACTGACAGGCACTGGTCTAAAACTGCATTTCTCTGCATTACAGGGTCTTTGCACAGTTGGTGGGGCCTGACCTGCGTGCGGGCTTTCTGATTGCGTGTCATTTCCTAGCTTAGCAATCAGGGTGGTGGCACATCCAACAAAATAATTATTAAAAGCATTTGCTACATCTAGGGGGTGTTGTACAGTTTGGTTGTAGTTGGTAACATGAAGTAAAAGTGGTACCAAAGAAAGATCCTGTTCGACCTATAACATACAGTAGAGAGAAGGTGGTGGAGAAAGAGTGGGAAACGCGAGCCGGGGGAACAGAGAAAGATTATACTGGAAAAGAAGAGAAAAGAAAGAGAGAAAAGGAAAGAGAGAAAAGAGAAAAAAAAGGGGGGAAGGGGAGGGCAGAAGATGGGTTCAGATAGGTAAGGGTGAGGCGGAACGAAGCCGACCATCTTTCTTCAGGCAGTCCCCTCATCCGATCACGACAGGCAGATATAGTATGCATCATTAAGTGTCGTTTAAGTCCCCATAGGGCTGGATTCCCCATCACATACGTCACCTTCCCCCAGGATTTCCCTTAAGCTCGCCAAAGAGCAATATGTCGACCAGTGAAACCAGACATCTAGAAAGTGTTGAGCCGCCGTTGCGGGTGAAAGGGCGAGTTCCTCATGTGATCATAATATTTCCAAACTATCAATTTCATGGGAGGCGTAGAGGCCGATTTCCAGTAAACCGGGATCAGCGACCTAGCCAAAAATAGGATACGGAGTAGTAATGACTTTTTCATAGAAGCCACTGAGAACGGTAATTGGAGGAGCAAAAATGTTTGGTGTGTGAAGTCCAAGGTCCCGTCCGTGGTGTCACACACGAGATCTTGGACCCTTTCCCAGAATGGTTTGAGAGAAGTGCATTCTCACCATATATGGATATACGTGCCTATCTCAGTGTTACATCTCCAACAGTTCGGAGAAACGATGTTGTTAAACAAGGCCAGCAATGCCGGTGTACGGTACCAAAAAGTCAATAATTTATATGATGATTCCTGTAACTTGGAGACCTGTGACCCCGAGTGTGTAAGAGTCAACGTTTTTGTCCAATCCTCATCCGAAATAGGATTAGCAAGTAGGCGTTCCCATCGGGACAAAAATGCGGGCGAATCATTATCCATTGCCCGTAACAAACCGTAGAGTGTGGATACAACATGTGCCAGCGGGAAAGATCGGTGTGTCAGGTATTTTCATAAGGGAAAACAAAATTGGATGCCTGTAGCCATCTTGTTTAATCTTATATCTATACTTTTATATGGAAAGTCTTTCTCAACTTTCACCTAGTTTTAGAATGAATTTACACAAGTTTTTTTAAGAAACGAGTTCATTTGAAGGTAAACTCATTAGAAGAGTTATGTCTGTGTTTAAAATATAATCGCTGGACATAAAGACGATATATAAAGTGTCTTTATTTGATATATTGTATAGACTAATTGCTATGACATGTCAGACAAATTTATAGGTCTATCTTATGAAGCAGTCTTTGTGTTTAAAATAAAAAAAAATTTAGTTTAAAAATTATATGCACAAATATCTATGCAAGTATATCTATGCTATCCGCAAAAATATATTCTTAAAATTAATATAGATTCTATTACTTAGTAGCACAGTTAAAATAGTCACTCCAATATAGATTTTGAAGTATCTTATAGCTATGTAAGCAGTATACTGAAGAATAGAAGTATTTTCTGCTGATTTAAAGTAAAAGGAATGTAACTGATAAGAAGTATTTTAGTAAAATTTTGGCTAGTAGAGAAAGAGGGATCTTTAATATTAAATCAAATATGACAACCAGAGACACACTGTCTGGATTTATTAGAAGGTCCTTTGTTAAGAAAGATTGACCTTTGATCCATGACAAGGAATTTAAAATCAATTTGTAATAATTAAAATTAAATCAACACTGCCATCCTGTGGTGTAGTAAAGGTTGACAGTTTTTATGGAATCCATTTAGGGATATACAGAAAATGAGATTATACAAAATAGGAAAGTACGTAACGAGTGACGTAGAATTCCTCTATAACTGTTTACACAGAACATGTAGAGAGGGTCATTACGCAGCACACTTCACTGAGGTTACACACCATCTCAACTCAGACTACATTTCATTTCTCCTTTATGGACTTCAAATTTTATTTTCTCACTCTCAAGACACAAAGAAATTAAGATGCAAACAAATTTCTAACATATTATAATATCTCACATTTTCTCACATACTCTCCAAAATTCATTATATCCACTGAAGATTGCAGAAACGCTGAATCCAGATCTTGGATGGGTAATGTATGGAAAGCAAAAATAGTGGGATTAATGTAAATATATATGTAGTGCTCACCCCTGGAGGAGCCGCTGAATAAACCTCGGAATAGTCTCACCGCACTAGGAAATAAATATACACCAGCACTGTTGTGGATTTTTCTATATTATATTCTTTACTGATTCCAATAAAGCAGCATATAATACGCATGTACGGTGTTTAAGTAACAAGAATTTGTAACGCGGGAAAAACACGCGGCGGTAAAAGAAACCGGTTAACCCCCTCAGTTCTGGAGTGTAAGTCCCATGAAAAATAGCTCAAGAATATATATGTGTGTTGTCTAGGGTACCCGGGTACTGTGTTCAACTGGCCCGTGAATGAAACAAAAACAATCTTCGACTAGTCACCGTTGGGGCCCTTAAACAAATAAATAAACAAGTGCGCAATGTTCTGCGTTTTCACCAGGCCGAAGCCTTCTCACCCATCCGGTGTAACCGCTTGTCCTGGACCGATGAACGCTGGAGAAAGGGATCTCTCTCAAGAGGATCTGTCCTCACTGCCACTTGGAACGAGATGCTGTTAATGCCTGCACTCCCGATCTGGTTCTCCTCCACCAGAACACGAACACATAGGCCGCCAGCACTCCTCTCCAGTTTGCAGCCTCTCCTCACATGATGTCCCTCTTCTCTGTCGGATATAATCTCTGCACGTGAATACAACACGTTATATATTGGACTTCTCAGCCAAGCCTCCAATATGTCTATATTGGACTAACTGGACCTATCTCAGCAGTGCCTCCAATATGTCTATATTGGACTAACTGGACCTATCTCGGCAGTTGCCTCCAATATGTCAGGGATTATTATTTCATAAGAAACTTATACGAGACACAAATATCAATCGTTTATATTTCCTAGAAATTCTCCTAAATTCTTTTAATAGTCTGTGTTTTGCTTTGAAGAATACAATAATCAATAATCGGATAAAAACATATATATATTTATTACGTATACAAAAAAGTTTCAAATCTCATATCATAAACAAAGATTTATAAACCACAATCCATCAGCATATAAAAACTAGCTTCACAATATATGTATCTCCTGTTAGTAACTGCATATATGATTAATATCATTTACCTTATCAGTTAGTAACTAATACACAAATGGTTAATAAACATTTCTGCTTAATACAACATGCATTTCCCAGCAAACAATGTTTAACCAGCCAGCTCTTATAGAGATATATATTTTTCTCTATGCTACATGGATCAACAAAAGATGAGCTAATTTAATGATAAGTAATAAAACTTATTTAGTGAATCCTCCCCTAATCTCGAGAATTAAACTTCTAATCTTTTGCTTTTTATTTTGTAGTTATATAATTCCTTGCTTATTAATTTTAATCACAGTAATTTCCAGATTCAATATATATATTGGTATCAATCTTACAACATTTCTTTAGGATAAATCCTTATGTCCACTTCTTCACATCTTTATCTGCAGAATAAAGACATTTAGACAAGAATATCTACAAATATATATATTTACATTAATTCCTTAATTTCATACATTACCTCTCCAATCTGGATTTTAATGAGTCTGCCTTGGAATTCCTGTGTGATCCTTTGTTTTGGAATATGTGAAGATTATCAATATCAGATAATCAATGCATGTGAGTCAGAGATTTGGTGAGAGTCTTGATTGCCTCATGTCCTGGGATCTGCCTGCATTGTGGTGTGAGTCTCTGAATGTTAGAATCTCGGACTGCTATGTGTACTGGACGTCTGAATGCATTGCGGTGTATGTCTCGGAGTCTCGGAATCTCAGCATCTCGGAGTCTCGGAATCTCAGAGTGTCATGTGTATTGGACGTCTGAATGCGTTGCGGTGTGAGTCTCAGAATGTTGGAATCTCGGACTGATTTGCAACCAACATTGCCGCTTTAATTATAGTCAATTTGACGTCACTAGCAATATTTTTGGTACATCAAATCTAATATTTACTATCCTCTAGAGGGCAGTATTGCACTTCTTAATTAATTCCACTATTTCTTTTTAATACTCTTATCTCGTTTATCTTAACTCTTATCTCGTTTCTTCAATCTGGTTAACAAAGACCCTCTCTCAGTCACTAGACTTTTAGTCTAGTCTGTCAGAATCAAATTTATATCCCTTACTCCTTTCTAAATTACTTACTGAGTCCTATCAGCTGAATTCTTTTCTAGTTACTTCAACAGAATCTATTCTTCAGTCATTTTACTATTTACCAATTATATAATCATACAATATTTATTGGAACATATATTTCCTACTGTAAATATAATAAAATATACCTTGATAATAAAAATATATTTCGTAAATATATATTTTACCTTAAACAGATTTTAAATTCTCATTTCTTTATACCCAAAGACAAAATATCTTTTGTTTTAAAGACTTAAAACAGACCAATAAATTAAATTATGACAGGTCTTAGCAATTAGCTCTAGTATTATCACACAAAGACATTTTAGATATCTTCATGTCTGGCACTTCTAAAAAAAATTTCACCTAGCCATGAACCTTTAAAAAAAAATCTCGGTTCATTTCTAACTAGAGAAATTTGAAAGAAAAGACTGTCTTTAAAAACAAAATGGCTACAGGCATCCATTTTACTTTTTTTTTCCTTCCAATATACCTGACATCTTCCAAACCGCACTTTGTCAAGAACAGTTCAGTGTAATACCCAGCCGGCCGATGCACACTCTCTCTCCGATCACTGCAACAATGGATGCCGCCGTCTCTCTGCGCTCCAACTCTGCCAGGATCCCAGAAGTGTCACCTGCGACTGTTCTCTCTCACTGCTCGCTCTGTTCTGTCAAACGCTCAGGGAACAGCACAATCTTTAACACGACTGTAGCAACATCCACACTCCGGCCTGGTTTCAATCCTTAACAGCCCCAGCATGCGTCCTACGTCTCTCGTGGCTCTGCTGACCCTGCTCATGCCTTGCGCGAGGCTGCTGATGTCTTTCCTCCTCTTTGTACCACCCCCTTCCTGTCCTCACGCAAAGGGTGATGGGAGATGGAGTCCGTTCTGTCCAGCATATTCCACAATGTCTTGTTGCAGCAATAATTCAATGCACCAGAATACAGTTTTTAAAGCAGCGCTACATATATATATGGGTGTGTATGTTGAAATGGATATAGACTGAGATTTATCTCAGATTATCGCTAGATCGAGACCTTTGAAATATTTCTAACCTGCAGTGTAGATATATATATAAAGTGTCTGGTAACCGGATAATTGTCCTAAGTATTTGTTGCAACAGTATATACATAAATATATATATTCAATTTGGAAGAGCTATTGTGATGGAAGTAATAAGCAGGGATGTTATATAACCTACAATAAAAAGCAGAATTCTCGTTATTTGGGGAGGATTCACTAAATAAGTTTTTATTACTCTAGAAATAGAATTAGTGATAGCTTCATCTTTTTTGTTGATCCAGGTAGCACAGAGAGATATACATATATCTACAAGATACTAGCTTGTTTTAAATACTGGTTTGCTGGGAATACATGTTAATTGTTTTCTTTAAGCCGAGATATTTGTTAAATTGAACTAACGATCTATGTGTTAGTTACTAACTGATTAAAATAAATGGTATTAACCATCTATATATACAGTTACTAACAGAATAATATATGTTAAAAGCTAGAGATCTGTGTGCTGATGGATGATAGTGTTTTATAAATCTCTGATTATGTAGTGAGATTAAAATCTTTTTGCATACGTAATAAATATATATAAATTTTTCTAGTTATTTGTAGCTTTATTTTTCAAAACATAACGCACATGTTGAAAACCGACTTTGGATCGATTTCTGAGAAATATAGACGAGATAAGTTTATTGTTGTTTATGTCTCGTATAGATTTCTTATTGAATATACATCCTTTCTGACAGGTGACACAAAGTCCCAAATGCGGAGAGGTGCCTAGTTAATGAGGCGCTAGTCGGTAGTTTCTTCATAAACGATTTAATTTGGTGAAAATTGAATTTTTCTGTAAAGGTAAGTGCCAATTGATCGGAGCCTTCTAGGGTGACAAATTTACTATCTTTCAGTACATGACATGCCCGAATAATAGGGGCATCTGTGAGATGGGGCGCCAAGGAACAAAGAATCTTGACAGGAAAGTCAGGGTTAATGGCAGAAGTGGAGATGGGTAGGTTGAAAGCGGGAATTTTGGACGTATTTTATGCCATACAACAAGTGTACTGCCCACCGGCAAAGTCGCTGTGGCAAAAGGTTTAATTGTCATCCATGGCAGCCATGGAAGTGTCTGCACTGGGCGGCCAGCTTGTGCTTCCTCAAGGTCTGTCTACTTCTGTTCAGGGGAGCTGGTCATCCAGTCGACCACCCTAGTCAAGTGCGTTGCATAATAATAAAGACGAGTGTCCGGTAGGGCTAGTCTACCGCACGTCTTTGGCTTGCTGAGAGTATCATGCTTAAGTCGTGGGCGGGCCTTTGGCCAGATAAATGAGGAAAAAAGCATGCGTATTTCCTTGTGAAAAGATAAAGAGATGAGTATAAGTATCGTGTGAAAAAGATAGAGCAATCTTGGTAAGAAATTCATTTTAATTACATTAATTCATCCCATCCAGGACAAAAATTTCGGAGACCAACGCGCAATATCTGCCTTGAAGACTGCCATAAGCGGAGTAAAATTTAATGCAAAATTTTTGAGAAATCAGGGGTGAGGTGTATGCCAAGATATGTAAGCGATGATAAACACCAGCAAAAAGTGTATTGAGTACTAAGATTACGCCGCCAATTTCTCCGTGGTGCAATTGACATTATTTCAGATTTATTCTCGTTTATTTTGAATCCGGATAGTGTGCCATAGTCTCGTATTTCTCTAATGACCTCCGGCATGGAACCTACTGGGTCAGGTAATAAAAACATTAGGTCATCTGCATACGCGGAGATCTTATGTTCAGAAGACGCACCCTGCACCCCTTTAATGTTGCCATTTTTCCGTATTGAGGAAAACAAAGGTTCTAAGCTAAGGGTAAAAAGGAGCGGGGAGAGTGGGCAGCCCTGTCATGTACCGTTGTAAATTCGGAAAGAAGGCGTGAGCGCGCCATTCACTCGAACTCTCACTGAGGGTGTCGAGTACAGTGCTCGAATCCAGCTTAGAAAGCACTCCCCTACCCCATATCACTTCAATGTCCGGAACAAGAAAGGCCATAGTACTCGATCAAAAGCCTTCTCTGCATCCGTCGAAAGAAGTAAGAGCGGGCTTTTTGTGTGATTGGAATAGGCAATTGCATTAAGGACTCTAATCGTTGCATCTCTGGCTTCACGTCCCGGGATAAATCAAACCTGATCTGGATTGATCAACTGAGGCATATACCGTTTCAGGCGATTAGCCATGACTCGTGCTAGTAGCTTTATGTCACTGTTGAGTAGGGAAATGGGTCGGTAATTTCCGCAATCAGAATGATCTTTCCCCGGTTTGGGTTCTAGTGAAATCGTGGCCATCAGCGAATGGGGATGAGGTAAGTCCCTGTCCTGGAATGCATTAAATAGTGCCACTAGCTTGGGTAATAGAGCACCAGAATTCTTTTTATAATATTCGATAGGCAAGCTGTCAGGGCCAGGGCATTTCCCATTTTTAGACGATTTCAATGCCTCCATGGTTTCTTCCGCAGAAATTGCGGTGCAGAGAGATTCACGTTCCAGGGGGCCAAGTGATCTAGAAATTGTTCTTGTTAAGTAGGCATCTATAAGGTCCAAATGTAGCGCTGTGGCATCAGTGCCATCTAAATGGTATAAATTGGAGAAAAACTTCAGAAATGCTCCTGAAATTGCTTTCAGTGGTCTGAATGTCCTCTGAAGTACGTATTTTTGAAATGCAAGACTTGACTCGCCTGTCCTGAAGGACCCTCGCTAAAAATCTTCCAGGTTTGTTTTCGCACAACGCAAAAAAACGAACGAGCTCTTAGTGCTTTGGTACCAGAGAGACGAATTTATCAATTTCTCTAGGGCCTGTCTTGATTGTATGAGACGTTGGTATACCGTAGCATCACCAGAAGCGATGTGTTTGAGTTCCAAAAATTTAATGTTTCCCAGTAGTGTGCAATGTTCCTCATCTCGCAATTTCTTGCGAGCTGTCCCTTTACTGATAAAGAATCCACGGATTACCGCTTTATGCGCTTCCCATAATGTCGGTACCGAGGTATCAGATGTATTGTTTTCCGCAAAGAAATGTTCAATAGTGGTGCGTAATTCCTCACAAATTAGTGGATCCTCTAGTAATGACACGTTCAGCCGCCATTGTCGGTCCCGTGGGACAAACAGCAGTGAATGTATTGTTAGGTTGAGTGGTGCATGGTCTGACCATGTGGTGGCCGCAATATCTATGGAGCTAGTCAAAGTGAGATTGTGATAGTGCATGAAGATATAGTCTATTTGAGTATGCGTCGAGTGTACCTGCGAGAAATAGGAATAATCTCGCTCAGTAGGGTGCATAGCTCCCCACGTGTCCACCAGACGGTAGGCATGTAACGAGCGAAGTATAGAGCGCAACACGTGAGCA
The DNA here is from genome assembly GCA_009667805.1 of Leptobrachium leishanense. NCBI lineage: Eukaryota > Metazoa > Chordata > Amphibia > Anura > Megophryidae > Leptobrachium > Leptobrachium leishanense. The sequence continues at coordinate 36,003 of RXON01004393.1, read as the reverse complement.
GGGGTAGAAGATGAACCAGTGGAAGAATCTAACTGCGGCTCTAGGGGCACATTGAAGTCTCCGGCCATGACCGTAATACCCTGCTGGAATGTATCCAACATTCGTAGTATCCTTGCTAAGCAGGTGTGCTGCTTCTTGTTAGGTAAGTATATGGATGCGAAAGTATAAACCGTATCAAGAATAGAACCTCTGGCAAAAAGACATATCTGCCCCCCTCGTCGGTCATTGTGGCTTCCATTACGAAGGGTACATCCCTTGATATTAAGATCACGACTCCTCTTGATTTACTTTGCGTATAATCACTAAAGAAACCTACAGGATAATTTGTGTCTCTCAAAGTCGGTGCTGACCCCGAACGAAAGTGGGTCTCCTGGAGGAAGGCACCAGACGCACGTGAGGATCTTAATTCATGTAATAAACGAGTATGTTTTTCAGGAATGATAAGCCCTCGCACATTATGAGAGAGCAACTGTAAATTGGAGGGTGAATATGGGGATATTTTGGATGCCATTGCCAGATGACAATTGGTTACCGTCAATAAAGGATAAGGGTATGTGGCCTGCGGTCGGAAGGGAGTACAAAATTAGAAGAATATGGGGACTATGAGGACAAGGAAGGAATAAAAGAAATAAAGAGGTGAAACGAAAAGGAGGTGAAGGGTGTGTGAAATTAAAGAATGTGGAGAGAGAAGAAGGGAGATGAAGGAGGAAAAAAAATAATAATAATTTGCAGGGGAGGAGGGAGAGAAGGGAGGAGGATACCACCAAGGAGAAATAAAGATTGAGACAGAAATATAAGGAGTCCTCTAGTGCAGTGGTTCTCAACCTGTGGACCCTCAGGACCCACAATTGTCCTTGGTCATTAAGTCGCGACCCAAAAATAATTGAATTTCTGAAACATTATAATTTATTCCACAAAACAACGTGTGCAATATTCTACAATGTATGCACTTGTATGCACAAATTAAACAAACAGGGATTCTTTCCAAAAAGGATAATGCAGTAATCACAGCACTACTAAAAACAAAAGTGTTTGCTGTATAATAAACTAATTGAAACAAATTAAATTAAGTATAACTGTCACAGTTCCCGATCCCACCACACAGTCCTTAAAACCCAACACTCCACAGAGCCAAAAAATCTACCAACAGGGTAGCCGAAAAGAATCCCTAACTGTCTGGTCCTTTATTATTGGCCAGGTATATATATACTAGCTAGACAGAAAGGAGTAATCAAAGAATATGTCATAATACAAAACCAGGTCAGCAACACAGGGGTAGTCAGACGAGCCAGAATCAGGAATACAGAGTATAGAATAGTAAAAGGGAATTGCCGGGTCGATATCAGTGCAGGAGCATAGTACAAGGAAATAGTCTAGGGAAACGGAAGGCTGAATAGTCAGAAAACAAGCCGAGGTCAATAACAGGTTCAATCGCGAGAGAATGCAGGTACTGGGAGCTCAGGTGTAAGCGTTCTCCCGACACCTATCTTCAACACCTCTCCTTCAATATATCAGACGCCACGCGATCGATCGGAGAAGGAATGACACGAAAAAGCAGTATCTCGTGTGCAATCATTCTATTGATTTATTCTTGAGATAGGTCTTTTAAAGGATTCAGGTGGGAGGATACAGGAAAAGAGAAGGGGAGGAATGGGAAGGACACAGGGTGGTACAATATCGGGTGAGACGCAGCTCACCAATCAGAAACATACATTGCATAGATTAATTGCATTAAAGTATATTAAAAGATGGGGCTTAGATTAATTAGTAGTGAAAGCCATCACCGCACGTAGCAAGTTATCAATTAACATTGGTCAGGTCGACATGAACTCGTCTTTAGGAACAAATCAATAATCGGCTCGGTCAAATGAAGTTATGTCAATAAATGAGATGAGCAGAAATGATCAAGGTACAGAAAAACAGAGTTAGCTGAGACAGCAGAATAAAAGATAATCATTAAAAGCAGAATTAGGTATTATGAACAAAAGGCCTAAATACAGAGACGACCAGACTAGATTAATGGTCATTGTTAACAGGTATTCAGAGAGACAATTAGCAGCATATATCATTAGTAGAATTAATATCTAACAACTCTCCCAATACCTAAGGACCAATCCCATCCATGGAACAGACCACGTGCCTTCTCCGGATATGGGACTGGACTTCCTCTAGGATGTCTAACTCGTGGTGTATCGCCCATGAATTATCAGTGATCCAGGAACAGCAGGAGGAGCCTATTCTGGCACATACCCCTCCCTCTGCGGCTAGCAGGTAGTCAAGGGTCATTCTATTCTGCAATGTTACCAATCTTAGCTGTTCCTGTTCAGACTGTTAGAGATTATTGACTTCTTTAATAGGTCAGGGATATATTAATTATGACGTATATTTTTCTTATCGTAGATGTATATAGATATATATATATTATTGACAGTGCCTCCAATACCAGTGGTATAAATTGGTATTTAACCCCTAAGGTAGGGATTAATAACCAATCAATGAATATACGTCTTAACCAATATATGGCGCGTTATCCCGAGTTCTTTTGATGCTATCTAGATATTTTTAAACACAATAAAATCAATAAAGATGATGTGAGACTGCGTAACGGTAAAATAATTCAAACCAAAATTTATTCACACGTCAAGTTTCATACAATCATATGTTATCGACGGATTAGCAAGATACAATTTACAAGTGATTATAGATCGTGATTAGTAGCGATACTGCGACACGCAATGATCTAATGGACAGATATTTTAGGTTTATAGACCGCACCACAGATATACACGCCTCAGCTCTTAAACACCAAGCTCTATTCTATTCACTTAAACCTTTCCCCTTATAAACCAATTCTCCACCTGGCTAAAATAAACACTCAGTTACTGGGCATCACCTGCAGCACAATTTATTATTGTGGGGGGCCTATTCACTAAATGCAACTTCCTTCAGGGAGATACATAACACACTCGATAGGGAGACTATCTCTTCCACAGATCAATCACAGCACTTCATTCGATATACGTTAACCTAACGCTCCTTAATGACTTACAGTGCATGCATTCATTCGGAAGGGCTGCAAGATGGATATGGAAGGAGTTATGCTAGGTAATGAGTGGGGCGGACGGCACTTGACATCTAAAAGCTATTTTACGGTCCCAGCGTATCTCACTATAGGTATATAATTGATATTTTTAGATGTCCACAAACAGTATTCTTGGAATATAAATAATTTCACTAAATTATGGCTCAAGTATGCAGCTGGTAATAGTTTCTCCCTTAGCAGTCCTCTGCAGGGGACTGGAAGGTGGAATCACTATTCTGATTATTAGGCTCAAACAGCAAAATAATTCATTTATATTCCTTTAGTTTGTGATGGACATCTAAAATCAGGACTATGCAATTAGAAAATAGATATCATATTATTCAGGCATACTTTACCATCTGGTTAGTGAAGATAGAGTGGTGGAAGATTAGGGTGTGGTCGGTCTTAAAGGGGCGGCCGATGATAATTGCCTTTCTTCCCTCCAAGCGTCCCTCAGGTCTCTCCCCAAGCTTTTCTCAGTGCATGTCGATCCTTCTGCTCTGGAGTGTCCCCTCTATATAGTGGTCTTCCGCCCAGTTTTAGATCTAGCCCATCACTATGTGGCCTCATTTGATTGGAGGATATATATATTCATCAACTCCAGGGGTCTGTCCAGGTGTTATATTACCTGGCCAGCAGATGGCGCTCTCAGATCATCCATCAACCTTCTGCAGGAATTAATTTATGTGTTTGGCCAATCTTTTGCTGGTTTGGGGTCTTTTATTCCTATATCCCGGGACTCCATAGATTTTGTTAACAAATCAAAATTTATTTCTATTGTGGCATCGCCAGCATACTTTGCCACGGCGTGTGTGCATCTCATCCCCCTTTACTTATATCCACAGGGATGTGTATGTGAGGGGACATACATTCATTCATTCGTGGTATCGTTTTTAACATTCACACGTTACCCTACTTAATCGGCTTCATGCGGGTTAGTACACCAGACGTTTGTGATGATCAACTAAATGTGGTAGGGCCTCTGTTTTTATAAGATGCCAAAATTATCAGTTCTAACTAATAAATATTCTCATACCATATAGTACATATTGCCGAATAGCATTACAAGCTGGTTTATCCAAGCCATTTAACCTCGGGTTTTTTTTTCTTTATTGGGCAACCCTTTGTTCCCTGTTTACCTGGTCTTTCAGAGTTTCGATGTGACGAAATAAACACAATACTGAGATTTCTATCTTAGTTGTCATTGTGTTCCCTTACTTTTAAACCATTTGATCTAACATCTGTTTGTTTCTCACAACTAGAATTAATTAAGGACAATGGATGTTTGCTGATAGATAACAAGTCTCGCTTGTTACATTGTCTTTAGAACGCATATTCTTGTTATATATTAACGACGCAGACAAGTTGTTTGTGTGACGCAATTCCTGGCCCCAAATTTAAACATTCCTGCGTTATAGAAATTTCATATCTAAAAAGGTCTGACAAGACGAAATCAACTGTAGGGCACCTCAGGTTGCATTGAACGCAGCATCTACTTCTATAGCAAGCAAGTTCAGTTTAGTATATAAGCGAGCAACACCAAAAGCAGGCATCAGAGAGAGGAAAAACATTTCAGTAGAAAGGTTCAGCAAATGGTCTGAGGCCTTTGCTGTTACCAGAGAGGATGCAAGAACAACAGCTAAGATTCTATGCAAGGAAATCATATCCAGATTTGGCTGTCCAGTGACAATCGATTCTGATAAAGGTCCAGCATTTACCTCAAAACTTGTTCAACAAGTGGTTAATCTAATGTCAATACAGTGGAAGTTTCATATCCCGTACCACCCACAAAGTTTCTTATGATCGAACGCCAAAACCGTACCATAAAAGATAAGATAAGGAAGGCCACACAAGGTACATTCACTAATTGGCCTGATTACCTGCCTGCCATATTGGCCGAGATCAGAATGACTCCAATGGCTCAGACGAAGCTGTCGCCATTTGAGATTCTGATGGGACGACCAATCCCAACACCATGGACCAAAGGAGGGCCACCGGTAATGTTATCTGGTGATCTGGAACAGATCCAGGAACATTACGTGGCCCGGTTGATAGAAAAACTGAATAGTGTTTATGGTGATGTGTCTTTGTCTTCTATTTTTCCTTCTAGTGAGCCAACGCATCCATTCCGCAGAGGAGATCAAGTCCTTGTGAAGGAACTACACCGGCACAAGTCTCTGGATCCACCGTACGGTCTTCTGACCGCAGTCTCATCTAGAGGCGTGGGTTCGAATCCCACTTCTGACACCATTCTGTAAGCGTTCTCCCGACACCTATCTTCAACACCTCTCCATCAATGTATCAGACGCCACGCGATCGATCGGAGAAGGAATGACACGAACAAGCAGTATCTCGTGTGCAATCATTCTATTGATTTATTCTTGAGATAGGTCTTTTAAAGGATTCAGGTGGGAGGATACAGGAAAAGAGAAGGGGAGGAATGGGAAGGACACATGGTGGTACAAAATCGGGTGAGACGCAGCTCACCAATCAGAAACATACATTGCATAGATTAATTGCATTAAAGTATATTAAAAGATGGGGCTTAGATTAATTAGTAGTGAAAGCCATCACCGCACGTAGCAAGTTATCAATTAACATTGGTCAGGTCGACATGAACTCGTCTTTAGGAACAAATCAATAATCGGCTCGGTCAAATGAAGTTATGTCAATAAATGAGATGAGCAGAAATGATCAAGGTACAGAAAAACAGAGTTAGCTGAGACAGCAGAATAAAAGATCATCATTAAAAGCAGAATTAGGTATTATGAACAAAAGGCCTAAATACAGAGACGACCAGACTAGATTAATGGTCAATGTTAACAGGTATTCAGAGAGACAATTAGCAGCATGTATCATTAGTAGAATTAATATCTAACACGATGGATAACCACGATCTGGCACTAATATGGATAACCACGATCTGGCACTGCTTAGAAGGAACTTCTACATACTCGCCACCCAGGACATACTTGAAAACGAGAGAAATCTCAATGTATCCTTCCTGGTAAAATCCTTTCACAAAAAAACAAAAAAAATAAATAAATGTCGGTCTTTAAAAGACCTTCACCAATGCCTGGTTTAAATAGAGAAAGGCAGGGAGGTGCCTGCATGAGGTGCGGCTTGAGAGGGGGGCGCGGTCTGCACCCCCCCTCTCAAGCCGTGCCTCATGCAGGCACCTCCCTGCCTGTCTCTATTTAAACCAGGCGTTGGTAAGCAAGCAGCATCAGACATGCTGCCATCAAGCACACCGGAGAGGCTGGAAGCCCCCAACGTTACAGTACCCCCTCTCCACAGGAGGCCACCGGACAACCAACAGGACAAGTGGCAGGACGACCACCGGGGCGAGTGGCAGGACGACCACCAGAGCGATCGGGGTGCGAGGCATGGAACGCCCTGACCAACCTAGAGGCAGACATGTTGGAAGCCGGAATCCAGGACCATAACCCATCCAATCGACCAAGTACTGCAGAGCACCCCTGAACCGCCTAGAATCCAGAACTTTCCTAACCTCAAACTCTGTTTCTCCATTAACCTGAACAGGTGGAGGAGGAGGAACGACCCACGTGTACCTGTTACACAACAAAGGCTTCAGTAGGGAGGTGTGGAAGACGTTGTGCAAGCGAAGATGTCTAGGAAGGGCAAGAGCATAAGCCACAGGGTTAACGCGGCGAATGATCTTGTATGGACCGATAAACCGAGGTGCCATTTTCATAGAAGGCACCTGCAACTTCACATTCCTAGTGGACAACCAAACTCTATCCCCCACGTTGTAGGAAGGAGCTTGAAACCTATGCCTGTCAGCCTTTGCGTTTCTGGACAGCAACATTGCGCTCCACGTTTTCGCAAATCTGTCTCCAAATATCTTGTAGTTGTGTGAGATGTTCATCGAGAGCCGGGGTGGCCTGTTCTGCAAACTGAAGCGGTAGAGCCGGAGGGAAAAAACCATAGATAGCAGAAAAAGTAGAGTGGCCAGTGGTCTCATTAACGGCATTCTTACGTGCATACTCAGTCCAGGGCAACAACTCCGACCAATTGTCTTGTTGTTGTGTGGTAAAGCAACGTATGTACTGCTCGAGACCCTGATTTGCCCTCTCTGCTGCCCCATTGGTTTGTGGATGATATGCTGAAGAGAAGGCCAATCGCACCCCCATCTTCGCACAGAAAACCCTCCAGAAACGAGAGACGTACTGAGCTCCTCTGTCAGAGACTATTTCAGACGGAACCCCATGTATTCATACAATCTCTCTAGCAAAGACGACCGCCAGTTCTTTGGCTGTAGGAAGCTTAGGTAAAGAAACAAAATGAGCCATTTTGGAGAAGCGGTCTACAACTGTCAGAACCACAGTATGACCCTTGGACTTCGGCAAGTCCACAATAAAATCCATGGATAGATGAGACCAAGGCCTATTAGGAATGGGTAAAGGCTGCAATAGACCGACAGGCAAGGTTTTACTGGTTTTGCTTCTGGCACAGACCTGACAAGCCAAAACAAACAGATGTACGTCCTGTCGCATGGTGGGCCACCAGAACTGTCTGGAGATACTGGTAAGAGTCTTAGTAATACCAGGATGACCTGCTGGTTTTGAATCATGAAACTTTATGAGTAATTCCTGTCTTTCCTTTTCAGGCACAAACAACATATCTGGAGGCTTGTTAGGTGGAGCCCCCATTTGAGCTGCTTGGAGGCGTTCCAGGAAACCGACAAGACCGTGGAAGCCACAATACGTTCAGGAGGAACTATAGGATTGTGGTCTTGTGTATTTGATTCATACGGGTCATATTGACGAGATAAGGCATCAGCCTTTACATTGCTGTCACCTGGTCTGTAAGTCAACAAAAAATTAAACCGAGACAGTAGTAATGACCACCTGGCCTGTCTCGAGTTCAGACGTTTAGCATCCCCGATGTTCGTAAGGTTCTTATGATCAGTGATTATCAACAAAGGGTCAAGAGTACCTTCCAACAAATGTCTCCACTCTGACAGGGCAGACACAATAGCAAGCAATTTTCTGTTACCGATATCATAATTGCGTTCTGCTGGTGATAATTTTCTTGAAAAGAACCCACAAGGATGTAGAGGCTTCCCTGGAGACTCTCTTTGAGATAGGACAGCCCCAATGCCTATCTCGGAAGCATCAACCTCAAGAACAAATGGAATTCTGGGATCAGGATGCCGTAACACGGGAGCGGAAGTGAAAGCCTGTTTGAGAGCTTCGAATGCCTGTTTGGATTGTGAAGACCAGACCGGGTTCTTCAGACCTTTACGTGTCATATTAATGATAGGAGAGGCTACAGCAGAATAATTCTTGATAAATCTCCTATAATAGTTGGAAAACCCCAGAAACCTCTGTATTGCTGTGAGGCCTTGAGGAAGAGGCCATTCTGAGATGGCCGTGAGTTTGGAAGGATCCATCTCAAAACCTTCTGGAGTGATAATGTACCCAAGAAATTTTACAGTAGTAATGTCGAATAAACACTTCTCCAGTTTGAATTAAAGACCATTGTCTAGTAATTTTGCTAATACCTGTCTGACATGTTCATGGTGGGTTTTCACATCGGGAGAGTAAACCAGTATATCGTCTAAGTATACGATAACAAAGGATTGCAAAAAATCTCTGAGCATATCATTAATGAAATCTTGGAATACAGCTGGAGCATTACAGAGACCAAAAGGTATGACCAGATATTCATAATGCCCACTCCTGGTGTTAAATGCTGTTTTCCACTCATGCCCATCTTTTATACGTATCAGGTTGTAAGCCCTTCTTAAATAGAGTTTTGTGTATACTGCTGATCCCCTTCACCTGTCGAACAGTTCTGATATAAGAGGGATAGGGTACACATTCTTGATGGTGATCTTGTTAAGCCCCCTATAATCGATACACGGGCGTAAATCTCCTTTTTTAGACACAAAAAAGAACCCAGCCCCTGCTGGAGAAGAGGAACGTCTGATAAAACCTCTTTCCAAATTCTCCTTTATGTACTCCTCCATGATTTGGTTCTCCTTTATGGATAAAGGATATACTTTGCCTCGAGGAGGCATGGTACCTGGATGAATATCTATGGCGCAATCATACGGTCTATGTGGAGGTAGTTTCTCTGCCTCTCTTTTATTGAATACAGCCCTGAGGTTGGCATACCAGTCAGGAACCTCTGTAGACAATGGAGGAGCTGTAGGTGTGTTCAGGGCACCAATATGCTGAATGGGTATTAAACAAGTCCCAAAACAAGCAGGACTTTAAGACAGTATCTCTCCCTTAGCCCAATCAATAACAGGATTATGTTCCACCAACCAAGGGAAACCAAGCACAACAGGATTGGAAGGTGAAAGGATAACCTGAAATATGATCTCTTCTTTATGCAAGAGACCAGTGGTAAGAACCACTGTAACAGTATCGTGAGTAATCCTGGGGCAGGATAACGGCCTACCGTCTATGGCTTCGACGGCCAAGGGTGTCTCTCTTACAACCAGAGGGAGAGAGATGGAGGAAGCGTATTCAACATCAATGAAATTACCAGCAGCCCCAGAATCAACAAAAGTGGTAGTATGCATGGTCTTGGTCTCCGAAGCTATGAATACTGGGAACAAGAGTCTAGTGTCTTTAACAGGAGACATGAACGTCACACCAAAGGCCTGTCTCATCAGCTGCCTTAGGTGCCGTAGTTTTCTGACTTATCATGCATTCTAGGGTGAGTGGGACATTGAATTCGTAAATGTCCTTTTACACCACAATACAGGCATGATCCCTCATGAAGACGCTTTGTTCTCTTTTCCTCTGTAAGCCTAGTATGGCCTAGTTGCATAGGCTCAGAGGGAGGAGATAATTCTCTGGGTGGTGCCTGAAAGACAGGGGCCAACCTTGGCAACGGTCTCTTAGATTTCTCTCTTGGTGTTCTTCTGTCCCTTATCTGATCATCCAGATCTATACAATAATCTATAAATTCACTCAACACCTCAGGTAATTTACGAGGGGCCAACTCAAGCATCAATGACTCTGATAACCCCTCCATAAAAGCCAGAACCAGAGCCTCATTAGTCCAGTTCACATCAGAAACTAACGTTTTAAATTCTATAGCATAGTCAGACACAGTCCTGTTCCCTTGACGTATGCGGAACAAGGATTTGCCAGCTACCTTGGCCTTTCTGGTAGGATTAAACATACGTTTTAACTCGGCTATGAATTCTTTATAGTTCAGTACGATAGGCTTCTCTGCCTCCCATAAAGGTTTCGCCCATGTCAACGCTCTGCCAGACAGATGGTTAATAATGAACCCCACTTTGGCTATGTCAATGATAAACATTTGTGGATTTAGTTTAAAATGAATATCCACATGGACCAAAAAACACCGGCACTCCGAGGAAGTACCGTCAAACCTCATAGGAGCGGTCATATGTACCTGGGAAGTCTGAACGACAGGGGACACAGGTATAGCAGGTGGAGGTGCAACCCCAGCTGGTTCCAGGTGAGCCATACGAGTCAGGATAGTTTGTAAGGCGAGAGAAAACTGATCCATCCTATGGTCCTGCTCGTCCTGTCTGGATACAAAGTTATTCAAATGCTGTGTTAAGTCTGCAGGATCCATTTGGCCAGATTGTAATGTCACGGATCCCGGCACGCAGTCCTTAAAACCCAACACTCCACAGAGCCAAAAAATCTACCAACAGGGTAGCAGAAAAGAATCCCTAACTGTCTGGTCCTTAATAATTGGCCAGGTATATATACAGTCAGGTCCAGAAATATTGGGACATCGACACAATTATAACATCTTTGACTCTATACACCACCACAATGGAGTTGGAATGAAACAAACACAATGTGCTTTAACTGCAGACTGTCAGCTTTAATTTGAGGGTATGTACATCCAACTCAGGTGAACGGTGTAGGATTTACAGCAGTTTGCAGATGTGCCTCCCACTTGTTAAGGGACCAAAAGTAATGCCAAACAACACCTAACAAAGCCTTCACAGTTCTGGAACAAGATCCTATGGACAGATGAGACCAAGATCAACTTGTACCAGAGTGATAGGAAGAGAATAGTATGGAGAAGGAAAGGAACTGCTCATGATCTTAAGCATACCACCTCATCAGTGAAGCATGGTGGTGGTAGTTTCATGGCGTGAGCATGTATGGCTGCCAATGGAACTGGTTCTCTTGTATTTATTGATGATGTGACTGCTGACAAAAGCAGCAGGATGAATTCTGAAGTGTTTCGGGCAATATTATCTGCTCACATTCAGCCAAATGCTACAGAACTCATTGGACTGCGCTTCACAGTACAGATGGACAATGACCCAAAGCATACTGCAAAAGCAACCAAAGAGTTTTTGAAGGGACAGAAGTGGAATGTTATGCAATGGCCAAGTCAATCACCTGACCTGAATCCCATTGAGCATGCATTTCACTTGCTGAAGACAAAACTGAAGGGAGAATGTTCAAGAACAAGCAGGAACTGAAGACAGTTGCAGTAGAGGCATGGCAGAGCATCACCAATGATGAAACCCAGCGTCTGGTGATGTCTATGCATTCCAGACTTAAGGCTGTGATTGACTGCAAAGATTTGCAACCAAGTATTAAGAAGGGAAAGTTTGATTTATGATTATAATTCTGTCCCATTATTTTTGGTCCCTAAAAAAGTGGGAGGCACATCTGCAAACTGCTGTAAGTCCTACACCGTTCATCTGAGTTGGAAGTACATACCCTCAAATTAAAGCTGACAGTCTGCAGTTAAAGCACATTGTGTTTGTTTCATTCCAACTCCATTGTGGTGGTGTATAGAGCCAAAGATGTTAGAATTGTGTCGATGTCCCAATATTTCTGGACCTGACTGTATACTAGCTAGACAGAAAGGGTTGATCAAAGAATATGTCGTAATACAAAACCAGGTTAGCAACACGGGGGTAGTCAGACGAGCCAGAATCAGGAATACAGAGTATAGAATAGTCAAAGGGAATTGCCGGGTCGATATCAGTGCAGGAGCATAGTACAAGGAAGTGGTCTAGGGAAACGGAAGGCTGAATAGTCAGAGAAAAGCGAGAGGTCAATAACAGGTTCAATCACGAGAGAATGCGGGTACTGGGAGCTCAGGTATGGATAACCATGATCTGGCACTGCTTAGAAGGAACTGTCGGTTTTTAAAAGACCTACACCAGACCGCGCCCCCTCTCAAGCCGCGCATCATGCAGCCACCTCCCTGTCTGTCTCTAATTAAACCGGGCGTTGGTAAGCGAGCAGCATCAGACATGCTGCCGTCAAGCACACCGGAGAGGCTGGAAGCCCCCAATGTTACAATAACTTATTGGAAAACTGGGGATGCTTCTTGCTCTTAATAAGTGTCTCACAGTCTGCGGTGATGGTAGACAAAGCAACTCTAATTTATATCACTACTGAATAAAATATTATAAAATAAGCTTAAACTCACCTGCTCCGCGCTCCCCCGCCATTCGTCTCTGCCGTTGCGCACATTATTTTTCTGCAGCAGTCTGCCCTCCCTGAGCCTATGCAATTTGTATAGTTGAACGCTACTCTAATCTCATAAACTCAAGCTGGCCAAGAGATTGAGGTCTCCAGTGCCCGTATAGCGCTGCCTACTTCCTGAACCTACACTCTGCAGTGCCTCAGAGAGGGACTGAAGAACAATGGAATTGCTTGGACCAATGGAAAAGCACCATTTGTCCAAGCCATTCAAAAATCAGGCTGACCTCCCATGCATTGATTGACGCAGGGCAGTCATGTGACGGTCCTCGTCTCGCACAGTCAGTGGGTGCGGGGCTGTACTTGGGGTGTGACTGTTCACTGTGTCGGCACCTCCTCTCTGCAGGTGGAGGGGGCAGTGCGCGGCTGTCTGGAGTGGATGATGCACATCCTGGGGAGCACTGAAAGCAGCCAGTACCTGGGGAGCATTGAGAGCAGCCAGTTCCTGGGGAGCACTGAGAGCAGCCAGTTCCTGGGGAGCATTGAGAGCAGCCAGTTCCTGGGGAGCACTGAGAGCAGCCAGTTCCTGGGGAGCACTGAGAGCAGCCAGTTCATGGGGAGCACTGAGAGCAGCCAGTTCCTGGGGAGCACTGAGAGCAGCTGGATCCTGGGGAGCTCTGAGAGCAGCCGGATCCTGGGGAGCACTGAACCTATGTAACCTGTGTATATCTGGCTCGAATACTAGCCAGTGCCTCACCAGCACATCCAATGTATGCAGGGAGGCTAGGATCAGGAAGTGGTGTGTGATTCTGCTGATAATTCTCAGTATACATTCTAGTTTTCTGCAGGGATTATCACATCGGGAGGAAGGTAGGAAAGGAAGAGGAGTGAGAGAGTTATAGAGTATAAGGGAGAGAGTGATAGAGGAAGAAAGGAGAGAGATGAGGAGAAATGGAGAGTAAGACATGGATACAAGGACAGATAGAAAAAAACACAGATGGACACACAGATATAGATGGACAGACAGAATACCAGATATTCAGAAAGAAGGCTGCATAAATAGGTAAAAGGCCAGAGTAACAAAAGGACAGAGAAAAACACTATCAAATATACATAGGGAGCCCCCCTTACCCAACAGCCTTTTGCTTCACTGAGATGTGCATTGTACACAGTGGCTCATGGTGCTGGGAGTACAGAGCTGCTGCAAGTCACTGAGTCCTACCCCACACCTTCCTATTACCGATCCCCCACCTTGCAATTACAGAGTATCTTACCTGATGCAGTGGGCCCCAGGCGGCACCTGGGAACATTCAGAGGTAGCCGCACTACTTGGACCCGCTGCTGCAGGTTAGATGCCTCAGCGGGTCCCAGGCATTAGAGAGGCCTTGGGGCACTTGCCCCGCGACCCAGTCTGACCCTGGTCGCGACCCACTTTTGGGTCGCGGCCCACCTCTTGAGAAACATTGGTCTAAATCAGACCTCAAAATTTCCACTCGCCTGCTCGCATTTGGCGAGTGGAAATTATCTGAGGGCGAGTGGGGCGGGCTGACCCGTGCTGGGGCCAGGTTCAGTGTGCCGCTGCCTTAATTCACAGCTCCGGTATCGGGCTCTTGGAGTCTGAATGCAGAGCTGTCTCTGATCGGCGCTACCCCCTCCCGCACAGCCCGTGAAGTCTGCATTTCCGGTTCACCTGCCCACCCATGTGATGCGTCGCACACTCGCAGCGTAAATGCTGCGAGTCTATGATGCATCACATAGGAGGGGTCAGATGACACGCGGGAGGGGGCGGCACCACTGCAGCATGCCGTTCTTAGACTCGTGTTATGAGTGTGGGAGGCATGCTGCAGCCAGGAGCGGATCCAGGAGGGAAAATCGCCGCCGGCGTTCTTCTGCTGTCTCGAGGAGGCGAGTGGCCGCTTATATGCAGCTTGGCCGCTCGCCTGGGATGAGAACCACCGGACCGGCGCGCGGCTGGTCAGGTGGTTCCCGGCGAGCGACCAAGCTGCGTATCAGTGGCCGCTCGCCTCCTCGGGACAGCTGAAGAACGCCGGCGGGCAGAGCGGGTGAGCTAAGGAGCAATTAAACCCATGTGTGAGCTGGGGGCAAATATTACCCATGTGTGAGCTGGGGGCAAATAATACCTGTGGCAGATTAGATCTGTATTTCTATCTATATAAGGGTCTGCCTGTATATATGTGTCTATCTGCCTGGTTATCTCCTCCATATAGAGTTATATTCATATTTGTAATAAAGGAAAAAGAGGGGTGCAGCGCCCACCGGAATGGTGTCTATCCCACTCGCTGAATGTTGTATGGGGGGTTTCTCTAAATACCCAAATGGCAGTTATGTAAACAAGAAAACAACACAGCGCTTCAAAAGACCAAAGTCCAAAATGAAGAAAGTGAAATAAACACTCAATATGTCCATAGGCCAAAGACGTTGTCTTTTGAGGGTGGATCTTCTCAGAGTAATGTCGATGGAGTATGTACTGTAGGGAGAAAGCACAAACACAGAGGACCAAAATTGCGCAGTAGGACAGTACCCAAAGTGAGAGTATTATATATCAATAATCAACTCACATTTTGTGGAGCCTACAACCGGCTCCAGGAATAAGGCGAGCAGGGACTTTATGTTAGGTGCCCATAAAACCTTCACACGGCTTCTTTCAGGATTCACCAATGTGAGGGTACTGTAAGGAAATTGACAGAGACCAAAGAGGCACCTCCTAGTGCAATAAATCACACATAACTTAATAATTTAAAGACAGCAAAAAAAATTTTTTTTAAAAAATTAAAAACATTTATTCATTTTAAAATAGATAGATCATATCTACCAAACCAAAGACCAGTCTTTGGTTTGGTAGATATGATCTATCTATTTTAAAATGAATAAATGTTTTTAATTTTTAAAAAAAAAATTTTTTTGCTGTCTGCCTTTTTAACTCCTGCAAAGAAGGTCTGGGAATACCTTATGATTCCCTAAGCGTATTGTGACGGAGCCAATAGAGGCTCAACAACGTGTGAGTTTGAATTTGGCTACCTGCCTTTAAATTATTAAGTTATGTGTGATTTATTGCACTAGGAGGTGCCTCTTTGGTCTCTGTCAATTTCCTTACAGTACCCTCACATTGGTGAATCCTGAAAGAAGCCGTGTGAAGGTTTTATGGGCACCTAACATAAAGTCCCTGCTCGCCTTATTCCTGGGAGCCGGTTGTAGGCTCCACAAAATGTGAGTTGATTATTGATATATAATACTCTCACTTTGGGTACTGTCCTACTGCGCAATTTTGGTCCTCTGTGTTTGTGCTTTCTCCCTACAGTACATACTCCATCGACATTACTCTGAGAAGATCCACCTCAAAAGACAACGTCTTTGGCCTATGGACATATTGAGTGTTTTATTTCACTTTCTTCATTTTGGACTTTGGTCTTTTGAAGCGCTGTGTTGTTTTCTTGTTTATATATTCATATTTGTGTCTGACCATTTGGTATCCCTGTGTCCACAGCTGAAATGTAATCAAAATGATTCGCTTTCTCCCTTGGGGGGAGCATATAACACGTAGCTGTAAAAAGGGAATTTCTTTTGTACACTAACCTAGAAAATCACACCTTGGCAGCCAGCTCGGTACCAAGAGATGGGGACACAATCTTCAAAGACAGGAAGCACATCCTTGATCTCTAAGGGGGGTCTGGAGGGAAGAGGGACGCCTTTAGGGAATTAAAGATTAATTGACAAGCTTACTGAGCATGAGCGAGAATGGCACTCTGGGAAATGGAGTCCAGGACACTGGGCCATTTGTGGGTGGGGGCTGGAAAGATCAGGAAGTGTATAAATTCGGAACACTCGCCATGTGCTTTAGCTGATCACTTGGGGTACCTTCTAAAGAGGACTGATCTGTCTATGTTCCTACCTCCAGGCTCCAGGAGGCACCGATGCTAGCTACTGATTATTCAGTCGTAAGTAAGGCTCTGTGATTAATCCCTTTTCTTTCTATTTTGCTGTGTAGTGTGTAAGTAATTGATTTATTCTAGTTATAATTTTTTATGTAACCAAGCACTGTGATTCTTTCTATATCATAAATAAACAAAAGTATTTAAGTTTTGACTCTGACTGATGAAATCCACGCTAACTAAGAGATTGGGAGAATAGCTATTTGCTTTAAGCTCGGTTATATATAAGAAATTGCGTGTTGCGGTCGTCAGCAAACGGCAGGGAATTGTGGGATCCGTAATCACTGTCCGAGTCTAGGATAGTGCGGCTGCTAAGCCCTGCGTTTCCTGTTGCGACGCACGTAGTGTCCGTGAGGACTGGTGGCAGCGTTACTAATAGAATAAGAAAGTGCGCTCCGGGATTGTGAGAGACGTAGTTAGTACGCGCTTCAGAAGACTTGTCCTGCGTTGCAATCCTGGGATCAGTATATCGCGCTCTACGTGCCTGTTGTGAGAGACAGTGTGGCCGGGACGGGTAAATAAGTGCTCATAATTATCTGGGTCTAGGATAGATAGATAGTGAGCGGCTTAACCCGGCATCTTTGCGCAGCAGCGCACGTAGTGGTTCTTGACAATACCCATGTGTGAGCTGGGGGCAAATAATACCCATGTGTGAGCTGGGGGCAAATATTATCCATGTGTGAGCTGGGGCAAATATATATATCCATGTGTGAGCTGCCTTGGGGCATTATATACATCTATGTGAGTTGGGGGCCAATATATATATATCCATGTGAACTGGAGCAATATATCCATGTGAGCTGGGGCAAATGTGCCTGTCACTGCGAACTCAAACCAGCTCTTGGCCAAAACTGGTAGAATGCCCCCCCTGAAACCTGTGTCTGGATCCACCCCTGGCCACAGCACCGATATGACCCAGGCAGAAGAGGCGATTGACTCTCCAGAGCCAGCCAGTGTCCAGACTGGGCCTCTGCTGCGCTGTCCTTCCCAGATCTGCTGCCTTGGTAAGCGACTGCTTGGGGGAGGAGGAGAAAGAAAGCAAGAGGGGTAAAATGAATGAGAAAGAAAGAGGGGTAAAGAGAATGAGAGGGGGTAAAGAGGGGTCAAAAAGTGAGAGAGGGGTAAAAAGAATGAGGGTGTGTGTACAATGGCAGTAGAGCTCTGTGATATGCTCATACACACAGCACATTACTGTATCACAGAGCTCCACAGCAATAAAACTCACAGTAATGGGCCATGTGTATGAGCGTGAATTTTATTACTGTAGAGCTCTGTGATACACGCATACAGGCCACACATTATTTTCCTTTATATTTACAGAGCATTGTTAAATTATTATTTAATTATCATTAATACTATAAGAGGGTTTAATTTAGGGGTGGAGTTAAAGGTAGTGGTTGGTTGGGGCAACTGGTGGCGAGTAACTCTTAAGGCCTGGCTAGTAGCTCGGGACCTGAAATTTTGAGCCCTGGTCTAAATTATTGCAAATTGTTTCCCCCGGGGATTCTCTGGGGCTAGCTGAGGGGAGAGATACTCCCTTCAGGTAGTAGCCAAGGAGAGCGGGAGTAAGTCTGGCCACAGGTGTGCTAGCTTTGTTAAATTAGAACCTTAAGCAAACAAAAACAATTTTCCTATTATAATTACCATATATGGAATCCCAAATAGTCTGTCATTTCTTTCTCATATATCAGAATGAAGCAAGACGCTGCGCTACGCTGCGTTGCGCTGATCAGCGGAGAGACCAAAATCAGCTGCACACAAAATATAGCTTCATCAGGTTGTCTGGATATTTTTTGTTAGACCAGTTTATTAGAGTTCAAAGAATTTATAGCCAATCAGCATACAGATACATTTCTACGTCAGAGTTTAACCAACACGGTTTAATAAGATTACTACATATGATTCAGAGATGGGGTTTTTTCTAGCTTACAATGTCCGCACACACTTTCCTGCACAAACAGGAAATCGGCTACACAGGCCATATCCTATGTAAGGATCTAGCTGCTGTCTAGCTACAGAAATTACACATATAAAGGAAGGGGGTCACAGCCCATTTTATCAGAACAGGCTTTTCAAAACGGTAGTTACTATATTCATACAGAAAATTAAAATCTAACAATTCTTTCCTTTGATCACATATTACCTGTGATCATCTAAAGGATAAACCAAATTTAGGCAATTAATCTAATTATACATGGAGCTACAGTGTCCTCGCCTAATACCTTTAGATCATTCTAGATGCTCAAAGGGAAAGTAAAAAATCTGGTAATTACTCCTAAAATACCTCTCTACCTTTACGATGTACAAAAGGGATTCCTCAAGGAGACCCTTTATGAGCATAAAATACACTTACTGTATCTATCTTGATTCACTCTTCCAGTGAACCACACTTGGAGCCTAAAATACCTAATCTAGACATTAAGTAACTATTTATTCCCCTGTTCCAAAATATAATTCACTGAACAAGAAAAATATAATAACTTGAATGTGAAAGTTCATTCACTCCACAAAACGCATACACACTTGCATTCACACACACTCTCAAGAAATACATTCTCATTTTTGCAAATCCAATCCTTTCTCACAATTATCTAGAGAATTAAAAAAAATAATATCTCATAATCTAACACCGTAGTCCAAAGTGCAAGATCAAGGTTTGGTCTTTTTCAACATCCCAGCTTGAGACACATAATCATTGAATGTCATCAGAGCTCCCAACATAGGGACTTCTGAACATGCTGTCTCTTTGCGCTGGTTGCATATTACCTGTGACCTTTGACCTTGACACAAAATGTCCATGATTCGTTCCATATGCAGTCATTGTGACTTTCAGATTTCTTGGGAAGCCTTCTAAGTGAAGCCTTCAAAGTGAGCACTTAGAGATATCCTGGTGAGTGATTTTGATTTCAAACAGATCTTTTCTATTCATCTTAAGGTTTTAAGTTAGGTCTGGTGTGTAAATTAGGTTAGGCTGGTGACTCATTCCTCTTACTGATTAGCATACAATTGGAATCAATTGCGTGCTATTTACTAAGGTGGTAAAACTTGTCCACACCTTGCTGGGGGAGGTGTTCTTAGGTGACTATATAAAGCTTGTGGAATATTAGCTTGGTCTAATTAAACTTGGGAAGCCTTCTAAGTGAAGCCTTCAAAGTGAGCACTTAGAGATATCTTGGAGATACTCTTGAGGTAGTCTGAGGTTAGACAGGAGGTAGAAAACCTACAAAAAGGTAAGATTTGTTGGTTTAAATCCATTCTTTTATAATGGCAGGCTTGGTCCAGTGTAAGAGCTGTCATGCATTTGTTTTTAGATCCAATTTTTGGAGGTTTGGAGTGTGCCTGATATGTAGGCAGCTCTCTTTATTGCAGCAGGAAATTGCCTGTTTGAAGTCTGAGATTTGTAAATTATCTGTTAGACAAACTCAGGCTATGGCTATGACTGTTACAAAGCCACTGCCACAGAGGCCTACTAGGAGTGGCAGATGGACTACTGTAGGATCTGGTAGACTTAGAGTTGTGGATAGAAGGCATGTCCCACAGTCTGTGGCTCTTCTTAATTCTTTTGAGGCACTTTCAGAGTGTAGTGGTGAGACGGAAGTAGGCTCAGACACCATAGTTGAGGAACCACCATCCCCTATGCCTAAAGTATGCAGGACTGCAACCAAGAACAATAAGGAAAAGGTGGGACATGATAGAAGGCAATTGTTGCTGGGTGATTCTATCATAAGAGGTGTTGAGCTGGAGAGTAGTGGTTTGGTGAGATGTCTTCCTGGGGCTACTGCTCGTAGAGACAAGAGACGTATGCTCAATATTGTCAAACAAGCAAAGCAGCAAGAGGAAGTGGATGTTCTAGTCCATCTAGGGACAAATGACTTGGCTAGCAATGAGGTTTCTGAGATTAAGGAAGATTTTTGTGTTCTTGGAGGTGAAATACAGCAGATTGCGTCCACTGTGTCATTCTCTGAAGTTCTGCCTGTGCATAACATTCAGGATAGGCAGATGCGCAATAGGGAATTTAATTTGTGGCTTCGGGAATGGTGTCGAGAGCAAGGATTTGGCTTTGTGTCCCATGATAGCTCTAATTGGAGCAGAAAGGAACTGTATAAAAAAGATGGTTTGCATCTTACTCATAGGGGAACATATGTTCTCAGTGAGAAGTTCAAAGGTTTCACAAAGAAATATTTAAACTAGGAGAGGGGGACAAAAGGGTAAAAAACAATCTGCCTGATTGTCCCCCAAAACTAAATCGGAGGGTGCAAGCAACATGCGGGGAAAAAAATGACAAGCTCAGAGTCGTGTCTATAAATGCTCGCAGTTTAGTCAATAAAATCAATGAACTGGAGGCAATGATGGAAGCTGAAAAAGTAGATTTAGTGGCGGTTACTGAGACATGGCTCAGTGAGAAAAATAACTGGGACATAACAATACCGGGGTACTCTTTATATAGAAAAGACAGAGAAGGTAGGAAAGGAGGAGGAGTGGCTCTGTATGTGAAAAACAACATAAAAACTAACCAAATAAAAGTGAGCGAGGTGAACATAGAGTCAGTTTGGGTTACGCTAACATTTGGCAATCATATAGTAGCTCGTGTAGGTGTGATCTATAGACCCCCTGGACAAGTAGAAGAGCTAGATAATCTGCTGTTTGAAGAAATAGCCAAAATGGCAATGAAGGGGGAAGTTATTATCATGGGGGACTTTAATCTTCCTGATGTGAACTGGAAAACCAAAACAGCTGGGTGCACCAGGAGTACAAATATTCTAAACTCCCTACTGGGATTATCTCTAACACAAGTAGTTGAGGAGCCGACCCGTAAAGAGGCCATATTGGATTTAATACTCACAAATGGAGGTTTGGTATCGGACGTTGTTGTAGGTGAAAATTTGGGATCTAGTGATCACCAGTCAGTATGGTTTAATATAAGAACAGGAATGGAGCCGCACCACACAAAAACAAAAGTTTTAGACTTTAAAAAAACTGATTTTTCTAAAATGAGATTTTGTGTGAAGGAGTCATTATCAGACTGGAGGAGTTTAAAGGGAGTCCAGGAGAAATGGGATTATTTAAAGGAAGCATTATTGAAGGCCACAGGCAATTGCATTCGACTTGTTAGCAAAAACAAAAAAAGGGAAGAAACCACTGCGGTACTCTGCAGAAGTGGCCAAAATAGTGAGGAACAAAAAGATAGCATTCAATAATTATAAAACAACTCAGAGTGAAGAAGATAGGCAAACCTATAAGATTAGGCAGAAAGAGGCAAAGCAATTTATAAGAGCTTCCAAAGCACACGCAGAAGAGAAAATAGCTCAGTCAGTAAAAAGGGGGACAAAACATTTTTTAGATACATAAACGAGAAAAGAAAAGTAAAACAAGGATTAGTTAGATTAAAAACAAAGGAAGGAAGGTATGTAGAAGAGGATAAAAGTCTCGCTGACTGCCTCAATGAATATTTTTGTTCAGTCTTTGCAGAAAAAAGGAAGGAAAGGGACCTCAGTTAGGAGGAAACACTAACGAGACAATTACATATCAGTTTACAGAGGAGGAGGTTCTACAGCAGCTGTCTAAAGTAAAGACAAATAAGTCAATGGGGCCTGATGGGATCCACCCTAAATTATTAAAAGAGCTCAGTGATGTAATAGCAAAACCGTTAACAGATTTATTTAACCAATCCTTGCTAATGGGAGTCGTCCCAGAAGACTGGAAATTAGCAAATGTTGTGCCCATTTACAAGAAGGGTAGTAGGGAGGAATCGGGGAACTATAGGCCAGTTAGTCTTACGTCAGTAGTGGGGAAATTAATGGAAACCATGTTAAAGGAAAGGATTGTTGAACATCTAAAAACACAAAGATTACAGGATCAGAAACAACATGGGTTTACCTCAGGGAGATCATGCCAAACTAATCTTATTGATTTTTTTGATTGGGTAAGAAAAATAATAGACACAGGTGGTGCAGTAGACATTGCTTATTTAGATTTCAGTAAGGCTTTTGATACTGTTCCGCATAGAAGGCTTATCAATAAATTGCAATCTTTGAGCTTGGATTCCAATATTGTTGAATGGATTAGGCAGTGGCTGAGTGACAGGCAACAGAGGGTTGTGGTAAATGGAGTTTATTCGGCGCAAGGTCTTGTTACCAGTGGGGTACCTCAGGGGTCAGTACTTGGACCCATTCTATTTAATATTTTTATTAGTGATATTGCAGAAGGTATTAATGGAAAAGTATGTCTTTTTGCTGATGACACAAAGATTTGCAACAGGGTTGATGTTCCTGGAGGGATCAGCCAAATGACAAATGATTTAGGTAAACTAAAAAAATGGTGGGAGCTGTGGCAATTGAGTTTTAATGTGGATAAGTGCAAGATAATGCACCTGGGACGTAAAAACCCAAGGGCTGAATATAGAATATTTGATACAGTCCTAACCTCAACATCTGAGGAAAGGGATTTAGGGGTTATTATTTCAGAGGATCTAAGGGTAAGTAGTCAATGTAATAGAGCAGCAGGAAATGCTAGCAGAATGCTTGGTTGTGTAGGGAGAGGTATTAGCAGTAGGAAAAGGGAAGTGCTCATGCCACTGTACAGAGCACTGGTGAGACCTCACTTGGAGTACTGTGTGCAGTACTGGAGACCGTATCTCCAGAAGGATATAGACATCTTAGAGAGAGTTCAGAGAAGGGCTACTAAAATGGTGTACGGCTTGAAGGAGAAAAGTTACCAGGAAAGGCTTAATGATCTTAACATGTACAGCTTGGAAAAAAGACGAGACAGAGGTGATATGATAGAAACATTTAAATACGTAAAGGGAATCCACAAGGTAGAGGAAGGGAGTATATTTAAATGGAAACAAAGTAGCAAAACAAGAGGACATAGTCTTAGATTAGAGGGGCAAAGGTTTAAAAGTAACATCAGGGAGCATTATTTTACTGAGAGGATGGTGGATACATGGAACAGCCTTCCAGTAGATGTGGTAGAGGCCAAAACAGTGATTGAATTTAAGCAAGCATGGGATAGGCATAAGGCTATCCTAAACAAAAGATAAATCCAGGTAAAGTATCCATGTAATTGGGCAGACTAGATGGGCCGAAAGGTTCTCATCTGCCGACATTTTTCTATGTTTCTATGTGATACAGTTAGCAAAAATAAAGAAATAAAAAAATTAAAATATGGCATACCCACTAATCATATACATCCATTCATTCATTGTCACTCTCAAATGCACGAAAACAATAAAAATGTTAATTTACACAAGAAGAGACACAGATAATAAATTTTAAAAGTTACCCGTGAAGCCTATGGGCCTCACGCAACAAAAAAACGAAAATCATACTACTTCTGACTCATTACATTATAGAAAAATATATATATACGCAACTTTGGCTCAAAAGGGAAATAGCCGAAGTGCATACTACCATTTTAATATATATCAAAAGAATAATGAATTGATATCCTATCCATTCTTGTTTGGTGTTATGAAACAAACTGGTGTTTATAAAATAATAAAAAAAAAAAACTTATAATTTTACCATATTAAATCTTACCTACAATCATTTAGACCTGAATTAAACTATGTTCCATTTACCACTATATATGTCATGAAACGTATTTATGCAAATGCATTAAACTATATGTTCCTAAATACATTAATTAACTCTAATTTTAATTGGATGTGATCTCCAATAATCCTAAATGTGTCAGGGAATTTGAACAATATTGATTGTAACAAACAACAAAAATAATAAAATATAAAATAATAAAAGACACAGAATAATTATCACTTAGACAACACAATAATAATCCTTCAACATATTGAATTAAGTTCAAAATCCTTATCCTTACCTACAAAACCCTCACTAACTCAGCGCCCCACTACCTGTCCTCACTAATCACCAAATACACCCCAGCCCGCTCCCTAAGGTCAAACAGTGACCTGCGCCTAGCTTCTCCCCGCATCACCTCTTCCCATGATAGACTGCAGGATTTCTCACGCGCAGCCCCCACTCTCTGGAACGCTCTCCCTCGTGCTGTCAGACTTTCCCCTAACTTCTCTTCCTTCAAACGCTCCCTGAAAACATTCCTATTTAGGGAAGCCTACCACCCAACTCACTGACGCAACCATCAATCACTCTCACCTTACAGTCCTCTCCTCCTGTTTCCAACCCCAACCCTCCTAGATTGTGAGTTCCTACGGGAATAGGGCCCTCATCTCCTCCTGTACTGTTTGTCAAATGTTGTTCAATGTATTGTAACCCTGTCTGTACTGTGCTTATTGTACAGCGCAGCGGAATATGCTGGCGCTTTATAAATAAATAATAATAATAATAATAATATAAAAAATACATTATTTTTCTTCTTTCTTTGTCTTCTTGGTTCAAAATAACTGTTTTGTGAAACTGATGTCAGTAATTGATGTGTTTTAAGTTTTATTTCCAAATCAATGATCTTCTTTATTCGCATGAATAATTGATGAGTTGATAACATTTCTTCTTCCTTCATTAATTTAAAATGAAATACAACTCCTGTTGTTAGAATGTTTTATTGCCTGGTGTCTGATAATTCCTTTCTTGTTATCCGGTGGATGTAACATTGTAATGTGAAATAATAATGTGCATTTGAGTAAATTTCCTTCAATTTCAATAGCTATATCGATATTGATATCAAATAATCTTCCATCTAGCTTGATCAGCATCAGTTAAAATATAGTTGGCACGCGTGGGCAATTGTCACCTAAATAAAAAAAACTTGGAAAAAAAATATTATTAATAACCTGTGAAAGTTTAAAATTACATGGTTAAAACTGTAAAGAAAAACATTTAAACTTGTAACGTTCAGCAATAAATATTTTTTAAAGAAACCAGGAATCCATCTTAAAAAAATGCAGCAAATTCTTTTTGGACACACAGAAAAGAGGAGGAGTCATGAGAGAGACAAGATGGAGGGGGCTAGGAGAAGAGTGTGAAAACTTTTTTTTAACTTTTGCAAGGTCACCATTGTCTTACATTCTCCAGTATATTCAAATAAAAAAAGAAACACATAACCCAAATATCATAAACTGGGAAAGAAAAAGAAAAATTCTTATAGACGGGCATGTTAAAAATCGACAAAATAACTAGCAAGAAAGTTCTCAGAGAAAACACCGAGAAAAAAAATTTGATTCTTGATAAACATTTAAATCAGCAATCTTTATTAAGGATATTGGTTAACAACAAACATTAAACGTGAGGTGTTTGTGATTCTATTTTACAGCCTGTTTTATTCCTTCCAAGAAAATTCAATGGGGGCACAGCCATACGTCGCTGCACTTCACACCAAAAGACAAAAACATCAGACAGCAAAAAATAAGTAAAACTAACAATAGGCAGAGACTATACTTGCTTTGTACGTTCCCAACACGCACTCAATGGGCAAAACATATGGCTACCAATGCAGCGTACAATATTAAGATACAGTTATTCCTGTAGTGTTGCACACACATGGTGGACACAATGGTAGAGGACAGTAATTTACTGCCTCTTAAAGATATTATTTGCTTATATTAGCGCCCAGAAGATTCTCTGTTCTCCCCTATTTTTGTGTTAAAAATTGAGACTAAAGATAATTATCAATTATATATGTGCACAGATCCCCAATTATCAATATGACCCAATTAATCAAATGTTTCCTGAAAAGAAAACAAAACCTTCTGTTCCCACTTATCACCTGAATACCAATAAATCTACCTAATTTCCTTTTTCTTATTATTTCTTCTAAATCCTAACATACATACTTTAACATTCCTTTGTACAGCGCCACCGAATCAGTAGGCTTTTTCTACACCAATCACGCAAACTATAATACTTCAATATCACTCTATCCTTTTAGATTGTAAGCTCTTAAACAGGACCTCTTTGCCTACTGTATTATGATGAACCTATATAAATTCCATTGTACAGGTTACAGAACCTGTAAATGACCTCAGTCAGCCATTTTGGCAATTATTCAATAGGGGACTCAAATATTATTATTATTATATCTTTAATAGAGATTATCATTCGTTCAGTAACAAAGAAGACTACACAGGCATGCAGGTCCCTTATGCAAAACATATAACCTATATTAAGGTGTGGTCAATCCCTTTGTGCTGGACTCAAACAAAGACCAGAAAAAAAATAACCGACCACGCCTCTTTTGGGAAAATTTATAGCTTATATCAAAAGCCCGTGGCAGATGGACGATGCCCAACACCTTGATACACAAAATAGTTTTTGATATCATACATCAACTTGTATCATCCCATCATAACTAAATCCAGCTCCCACAATTCCATTTGTCTGTTTCTCATCTGCTCCGCACGCACGCCAAGAGCGCACTCAGACCGCGCCCAAACAAGACCATAACTCATTGCCTTTTTCTCAATCACAACTACCTCAAATCCAGGAATTATCCCAGCCAACTAATATGCTATATACCAACCAGAATACACCCTTAACTATATATATATATATATAAATATCTATTTAAGGCATTAGACATATGTTATTATCAATATCTAACTACTTCTTATATACTGTCTATTTTATCCCTAATAGATACTCACAGCATATAAACAAAATCCCATTATAACATCCTAACAGAACAACAAAAATAACTACATATTCCATTATCCAACTTGCACTGCTAAAAGACTACTAGCATTAAAAAAAAATCTTTATACAAACACATAATAACATTATAGATGTAGGTGGGGATAGCCTTATGGCGCTTCCCGAGTTCGTGTGTGTATGGGTAGCGTGTATGCTGCCAATAGTGGGTTGTAGCAGAGCCTTATAGCTGCTACCGTGATAGTGAAGCGGAAGAGGGGGTTCCCACTATATGGCGCTCCTCGCAAGAGAATGGGTAGATCTGTCTGCAGAATCCCCTAGTTATTTGAGCTCCTATTTTCAATAGGTATCTCAAGGACAGTGAATAAAGCCCTTGTGGTGTAGACCATATAGGTGTATGAGCAAAATAAAAGGGCACCTGCGGTATACACCAAAACATATGAATACAGTAAAAGATGGAGTGAAAAAATGCAGTAACTGGATATAGCACTGTAGGTATTAGTCCTTGTCCGAGATTGCCATCTAGTGGCTTGTTGGTATATATCAATGTCTTTTTAAAAAACAGTCTTTAGTTTTCTTCTCCTGGTGAGGTGCATCCGTTATTCTTCCTTGTGTCCCAGTTCCTCTCTCTTGATCTTGTGCCTCCAAGACAGAGAGTAGGAGTTAGGGAAAGGAGATTAATTTTCAGAAAGAATTAAAAGGATTTCTCAAAAGGCATTTACGTTTTGCTCTGTCTCCCAAACGCTCTTTAGAATGTTTCACCGATATGTCCCCTTCAGGTTCGCCTTCCTCTGCTCCTGCGGTGTTCCTTTATGAAGTTAGGCTTCCACAGATCCAATGTAGCCCTTTTCTGGGTACTAGGAGGTAAGTGGGGGCGGGATTCCTAGGAATGAAAACGCTGGATGCAGGGATACGGCTAAAAAGGGGTTTAATATCAGTGATAACAAAAATAAATAAAAAAGACAAATTTGGGTGAGGCAGTAAGTGTTCCAATAGGGAGAAAAGGATAAAAAAGTCCTCCAAAACGCGTTTCGCTAGGTTGCCACTAGCTTCATCAGTTGGATGGACTCTTCCTTGCAGTTCGAAAATTTATACAAACGAAAAAGGCGCGAATCTTTCACTATTCGTTCGTATGCGCTTGCGCGAAAAAACACTTCTTTGTGGGTGTGTCTTTTCGTCTGCGCAAAGTTCCGTTTTGTTTGTAAATACGATTTTTCGTCCGTGCGGACGTACCCACAACGAAGCACGGACGAAAAATCGTATTTACAAACAAAACGGAACTTTGCGCAGACGAAAAGACACACCCACAAAGAAGTGTTTTTTCGCGCAAGCGCATACGAACGAATAGTGAAAGATTCGCGCCTTTTTCGTTTGTATAAATTTTCGAACTGCAAAAAAGAGTCCATCCAACTGATGAAGCTAGTGGCAACCTAGCGAAACGCGTTTTGGAGGACTTTTTTATCCTTTTCTCCCTATTGGAACACTTACTGCCTCACCCAAATTTGTCTTTTTTATTTATTTTTGTTATCACTGATATTAAACCCCTTTTTAGCCGTATCCCTGCATCCAGCGTTTTCATTCCTAGGAATCCAGCCCCCACTTACCTCCTAGTACCCAGAAAAGGGCTACATTGGATCTGTGGAAGCCTAACTTCATAAAGGAACACCGCAGGAGCAGAGGAAGGCGAACCTGAAGGGGACATATTGGTGAAACGTTCTAAAGAGCGTTTGGGAGACAGAGCAAAACGTAAATGCCTTTTGAGAAATCTTTTTAATTCTTTCTGAAAATTAATCTCCTTTCCCTAACTCCTACTCTCTGTCTTGGAGGCACAAGATCAAGAGAGAGGAACTGGGACACAAGGAAGAATAACAGATGCACCTCACCAGGAGAAGAAAACTAAAGACTGTTTTTTAAAAAGACATTGATATATACCAACAAGCCACTAGATGGCAATCTCGGACAAGGACTAATACCTACAGTGCTATATCCAGTTACTGCATTTTTTCACTCCATCTTTTACTGTATTCATATGTTTTGGTGTATACCGCAGGTGCCCTTTTATTTTGCTCATACACCTATATGGTCTACACCACAAGGGCTTTATTCACTGTCCTTGAGATACCTATTGAAAATAGGAGCTCAAATAACTAGGGGATTCTGCGTTCAGATCTACCCATTCTCTTGCGAGGAGCGCCATATAGTGGGAACCCCCTCTTCCGCTCCATAAGAACATTATACATTACAAATAAAAAGAGATAGTAATAAAAAAGAACAAAGAAAGAAAACGTAAACATAAAGAAGAATGAAGAAAGAATTAGGGTACTGTTTAAGGCCCAAGGTTCATGATTCATTGCTACATATTTATGTGCAAACCGCGGTAGAGAAATACTGTTTATTTTCTGCATATGATCATTGAGCTCAAACCGCCAAGTATCACCAAGGTCTGTACCAGCTGTATCCCCATATGTGTGTCAGCCACCTCTGATTATTGCAAGGTACTTCTTACCCGTTTGTGCGCTACAGAAAAAGCTAAGTCTGTTAGTTTGCCCTGCAGCCTGCACGATTCATCAACTGTCAAACATTGTTGTCAGATAACCGTCTCGGTACTCCCACTCAAGTATTACAGACTTCTGTATTGGTTGGTGTTTCTGAAGGTGCACTAAGTTGGCTTTTGGTCTCGAAACCATTTGAGCTTCGATGCAAATCAGTTCTGCTCTTGTATTCCTTGGTTTTGGAAAATAAGTTTGTATTTACCGAGTATTTTGCAACTATCAAGCAGATATTTCTGTCCAAAAAGATCTCAACCTCGCTACTCTTGTGGAAGCGCTACAGCGCCCGTTATATTTACTCTGCATTCCAGTCATGGCGGATGGTTGGTTGCGTTTCAGGCTTTGACACAATAGAACCCGGATGGGACAATTATTTTTTACCTTAATCTATTTAAGGAGGACATTTCATACTGGACACTTCATCTCTGATGAAGTCCAGCTGAGGGGAAATGCGTTGGATGTTTTGTTCATGTGTTTTTATTAATTTATTAAATTGGTTTTTTTTTGAGAATATCCTATCTTCATTCATGGCTATCACCTGCGGAGCAATGGTTGATTTATTTTGATCCTGCCAGGCATTTGGGATAGATCCAGCCAGCGGACCCACGTCAGACTGGTGCAAGGAGCGGTAACCATAGCTACATGCCTCTTGATCCTTGCTATCTTATACATCTCCCATCATTTATCACTTTCATTCTATGTTTGTATCAGCTCCCGACTCCCACAATGCTTGTTAGTGTGATGATGGCAGCATGTACAGAGCTATGGAACTTTCTGGCGCTTCATAAATACTTGTAACTGTACAGTGCGCTGACATCAGTGGTGACAGATTTAGTGACTGGGGGCAGGATATTCAAATCCCGCTGTAACGTGGGTGATCACTGTCCACATGCAGTCTGCTCCCCCCAAAACCCAGTGAAACACAGGAGATACTTGCAGGTTGAAAACCACCCAGAGACTGACTTTATTTTCATTTTACAATTTGAAATAACACACACACGGTATGTACAGAAATAATGGAAACACGCCCAGCATTGGAACAATGGCTTAAGAGTCAGATAACAATGATCTGGGTGACATTAGTTGCTGGGGGAAGGGGAGGGGGTGTGATGGAAGCAGGTGAAAACAAAGGAACCCATTATTTACAGGGGGGTGTATTTTAAACAAAGACAGGCTCGTAATAGAGGATAAGCTATACAGAGGGAATACAATACGCTACAATAAATAAATAAGGGAATATTAATATAAGAAAGACATCTGGGAATAGGGCACAGAAAACACAAACACCCTGCATCTACAATCGTAGATACAGGGTGACTGTAACGAAGGAAAGCGTAGAAAAACAATATGAAACATCCGGCCTGCACCTCTCAAATACATTTCGAGACCCATGTACTTAGAGTCCAAAGAGACACACGTCACATATCTCCCCCTTTTGCGGGAGACTAACCTGGGAGAAGACCCAAAACAGGTTGATTTCCAGGTTAGTAAGCGTTAAAGTCTAACTCCTATCACTGCTACAGAAATGTCCATAAAGAGTCACAACTGAGCACAAGTCACTCACCCAGCTGACCCCGGACTCTTCTGTATAATGTCACTGATGCTGGAGAGAATGTGGGATGGCTGGTGTCTCCTCAGTCAACAGTTGGGGATCTGCACCAGCATGACATTCCCACATTCAGAAGAATCAAACGGCTTCTCTCCTATATAAATTCTCTCATGTAAAGTAAGATCACCCTTTGTTCTACAACATATCTCACTCAGAGCATGCAAACAACTTTATTTCTGTATGAAATATCTTATGTTGAGTAAGTGTATCCTTACTTTTAAAACATTTCTCACATTCAGAACATGCAAACGGCTTCTCTCCTGTATGAATTCTCTTATGTTTAGTAAGATTACCCTTTGTTCTAAAACATTTCTCACATTCAGAACATGCAAACGGCTTCTCTCCTGTATGAATTCTCTTATGTTTAGTAAGGTCACCCTTTGCTCTAAAACATTTCTCACATTCAGAACATGCAAACGGCTTCTCTCCTGTATGAATTCTCTCATGTAAAGTAAGATTACCCTTTGTTCTAAAACATTTCTCACATTCAGAACATGCAAACGGCTTCTCTCCTGTATGAAATCTCTCATGTTTAGTAAGATTACCCTTTGTTCCAAAACACTTCTCACATTCAGAACATGCAAATGGTTTCTCTCCTGTATGAAATCTTTCATGTAAAGTAAGCTTACCCTTTGTTCTAAAACATTTCTCACATTCAGAACATGCAAACGGCTTCTCTCCTGTATGAATACTCTCATGTAAAGTAAGATTACCCTTTGTTCCAAAACACTTCTCACATTCAGAACATGTAAATGGTTTCTCTCCTGTATGAATTCTCTCATGTAAAGTACGCTTACCCTTTGTTCTAAAACATTTTTCACATACAGAACATGCAAACGGCTTCTCTCCTGTATGAATACTCTCATGTATATTAAGCTTACCCTTTGTTTCAAAACATTTCTCACATTCAGAACATGCAAACGGCTTCTCTCCTGTATGAATTCTCTCATGTGCAGTAAGTTCACCCTTTGTGTTAAAACATTTCTCACATTCAGAACATACAAATGGTTTCTCTCCTGTATGAATTCTCTCATGTAAAGTATGATTACCCTTTGTTCTAAAACATTTCCCACATTCAGAACAAGCAAACGGCTTCTTTCCTGTATGAATTCTCTCATGTTTAGTAAGGCTACCCTTTCCTCTAAACCATTTCTCACATTCAGAACATGCAAACGGCTTCTCTCCTGTATGAATTCTTTCATGTATAGTAAGCTCACACTTTGTGTTAAAACATTTCTCACATTCAGAACAAGCAAACGGCTTCTTTCCTGTATGAATTCTCTCATGTTTAGTAAGGCTACCCTTTCCTCTAAAACATTTCTCACATTCAGAACATACAAATGGTTTCTCTCCTGTATGAATTCTCTCATGTAAAGTATGATTACCCTTAGTTCTAAAACATTTCCCACATTCAGAACAAGCAAACGGCTTCTCTCCTGTATGAATTCTCTCATGTATAGTAAGATTACACTTTGCTCTAAAACATTTCCCACATTCAGAACATGCAAACGGCTTCTCTCCTGTATGAATTCTCTCATGTAAAGTAAGATTGCCCTTTGTTTCAAAACATTTCTCACATTCAGAACATGCAAACGGCTTCTCTCCTGTATGAAATCTCTCATGTAAAGTAAGATAACCCTTTGTTCTAAAACATTTTTCACATTCAGAACATGCAAACGACTTCTCTCCTGTATGAATTCTCTCATGTGCAGTAAGCTTACTCTTTGTTCTAAAACATTTCCCACATTCAGAACATGCAAACGGATTCTCTCCTGTATGAATTCTCACATGTATAGTAAGCGCACCCTTTCTTCTAAAACATTTCTCACATTCAGAACATGTAAACGGCTTCTCTCCTGTATGAATTCTCTCATGTGCAGTAAGATTACCCTTTATTCTAAAACATTTCCCACATTCAGAACATGCAAATGGTTTCTCTCCTGTATGAATTCTCTCATGTGCAGTAAGCTCACTCTTTTTTTTAAAACATGTCTCACATTTAGAACAAGCAAACGGCTTCTTTCCTGTATGAATTCTCTCATGTTTAGTAAGACTACCCCTTGCTCTAAAACATTTCCCACATTCAGAACATTCAAATATCTTCGCTCCTATGTGAACTCTTCTGTGTATACCAAGACTTGCATTTGTGCTTAAACATTTCTCACTTTCAGGGTATTGAAATGTTTTTCTTCCAATATGAGCTGTGTGAGTTTGGGGAAGTTCTGACCCACAAGAGACAGAATTTGTAATATCAGAATGAACCAACATGTCTGAATAAGGATCATTTCTTTGGACAGTCCCATGTGACAGCTCGGAATTCTCTGGTTCTTTTTGATTTTCTTGGAAATCTTTGTTTATTTCTTGCTTTACTGACAGAGGCTTCATGAGGTTTTCTTCAATGTATGATACGGATTCCTCAAAATTTTTTCCTGCAGACATTTTCAGACTCTTGCTTCAGTCCTGCAAAATAATACAGTTTCTAGTAGCGGTATAGACTTTGTGTAATAACTTGAGGGTAGGGCAGGTCTGGTCATTATACTGGTTGTATCTTACCCATCAATTCTAGTAGTGTCAGGCAGCCACAGAAAGAAGTAAAAAAGGGGGAGGGGCATAAGCAATGAAGGAGAAGGGCAGTAATGGAGGTGACAAAGACATCACCTTCCATGTAGGTGCCGACACAAATGTCAAAGACCCCAACAGGTACCGGAGAAAAGCCCTTTCCTTCTATTTTGGCGCCGTGTTTCAGAGGGGTGAGAGGGTCTGGATTTCCACCAATAGCGTGCGTAGCCCTTTGTGTCAGGGTTTGCACCCATGGAACATTTATTAATTGAAAACTTATGTTTAGAAGATTTTGCACTTTTTTCATTAGAAATAACAAGCCTGTAATCCAGAGATATCATCAGATTTAATGCGATTCATCATGAACCAGATAAAGGGAAATACAAAATGTCAATGTAGGAGTGAAAGAGGACCTCTTCACCTCCCATTAGGGTGTGCCTGGGCACCAAACACACCCCCTGTGCCCGCCTATGGTTTCCAGTTTGTTAGAATTGTTCTATATCGCACTTCAGACATTTAACCTCTTGTCTGCCAAAGATTCAGCTCTTTCCTGAAACATTTAACCCTTTACTTACTAATAGGGCACAAATAACCCATTCGCTGCCAGAAAGCTCCGTATCAGTCATTGTGGTCAGGGGGTGATTGTCACAAAGGGGTTTCTTATAGACGGGTTATAATCAGCAATATATGGATTTACTTACTGGAAGGCCGCTCACTCCCAGGACCCTCAGGCTGGATCTCCTCTCTGGATTCACAAGGCGGATCTGCGGCCTCACAGGGCTCAGGACGCAAAGGACAAAGGGGGTGGAGCTACAGGGGTTACAGGAGATGCAGGAGTTACATATAATCCCACATCAATACAAACAAAACCCAAAACACATTTTAGACATTTAAACAGCACGTCCCGTGGCAGGTGGAGCTGAATGGCGCGGGGTCGGCATAACAGGCCCCTCTGGTGTTTATGGGCTGCCACCACCGAGCAGGTGCCACACATCATCTGTGTAGGAGGGCCGGAGGAGGGGCAGCAGCAGCCAGAGAATACTAGTACCCGCCGCCAGGTTAATACCCACCCGCTGGGCACAACAGTCCAGCAGTAAGGGGTTAACGATACAAAAGTGAGCATAAAAAAGTCACTAACACAAGACAACCACGAGCAAGAAAATATTAGTAACACTTCCTGATTCAGCGTCTGAACAACTTTTGTTTTGACGTCATCATCAATTTAAGCTTAATTAGCCAGGATGGTCAGACAATAGGATAGACAGAGGCACAGGGACAGAGAGAACAGAGACACAGGGACAGAGAGAACAGACAGAGGCAAAGGGAGAGAACAGAGGCACAGAGAGGATGGACAGAACCACAGGGACAGAGGATGGACAGAGGCACAGGATGGAGAGGATGGACAAAGGCAAAGAGAAGATGGACAGAGGCACAGGGACAGAGAGAATGGACAGAGGCACAGGGACAGAGAAAGAGAATAGAGGCAGTGGACAGAGGCACAGGGACAGAGAGCAGACAGAGGCACAGTGACAGAGGACTGACAGAGGCACAGGAACAGAGAACACAGAGACACAGGGACAGAGAGAACAGACAGAGGCACAGGACAGAGAACAGAGGCACAGGGACAGAGAGAACAGACAGAGGCACACAGAGGACAGACAGAACTACAGAGACAGAGAGGACAGAGGCACAGGACAGAGAGAATGGACAGAGGCACAGGACAGAGAGAACAGACAGAAGCACAGGACAGAGAGAATGGACAGAGGCACAGGACAGAGAGGATGGACAGAGGCACCGGGACAAAGAGAACGGACAGAGGCACAGAGAGAGCGAACAGAGACACGGGGACAGAGAGCGGACAGAGGCACAGGGACAGAGAGTGGACAGAGGCACACGGACAGAGAGGATGGACAGAGGCACAGGGACAGAGAGAGCGGACAGAGAAAGCGGACAGAGGCACAGGGACAGAGCGGAAGGACAGAGGCACAAGACAGAGAACAGAGGCACAGGGACAGAGAGAACAGAGGCACAGAGAGGACAGACAGAGGCACAGGACAGAGAGGATGGACAGAGGCACAGAGAAGATGAACAGAGCCACAGGGACAGAGAGGACGGACAGAGGCACAGGACAGAGGTGTAACGGTTTCCCCCCTCTTGGGCCATCATGGTGGCTTGGAACATGGATTGAAGCCCTTAAGGCAGATGAGATACTAACTAGACACAGGACAGATAAATAATACTGACTTATTTACCAAAACCAA
>RXON01004391.1:0-50588 GCA_009667805.1 Leptobrachium leishanense | reverse complement strand
TTACCGACACATAAAAGCTGGTGCTAAATGATTCCGTTTTTGTGGAATCATTTAGAACCAGCTTAACAACCCCAACCCCCCCCCACAAATCCAAAACTCAACTCATCCCGTGGGAAGAATGGCGGTCCGTTCCGCTCCTTCTTGCTGCCAGAAGCAGAAGGAGACTGGAGATAAATAGTGCCCAGTGTCCCTCCACGATCATTCTGCAGCCCTGTGCGAGCTCACAAGAGAGGCATCGCGCAGGGCTCCCGGCCTGGTAGTGTAAGGTATGTCAAAATCAGGTACCCCATTAAAATAAACCAAGTACCCAGTGGCATCACTAGGGTTGGTGTCACCCGGTGCGGTAACTCATGGTGTCACCCCCCCCCCCCCGAGTTTTACTTTTTTTTTTTTAAACTTACTCAAAGCAGTACTCCCATATAATACTGAATGCTTATAATACACGGCGCACATTACTGTGAGGTTTATTGCTGTGCAGCTCTCTCATATACTCACACACAAATTTTGGTGAACTGCCAGCAAGTACGGTACCTGTTCGACGGCAGTTTAAGTCCCCATAGAGAAGTAATGGTAAATCTGTTCAGAGACATCGAACAGCAGAGAACTGTCCTGATGTTCATTGGTTTCATTAGACAGGTTTATTCAGGCGAACACCATCAGGGCTATTCAGAGAGAGAGGTGAAAACCTTGAGAATTGCCAGGAGAATGAATGGAGGGTGTGCCGAGGCATTGTCCATCAGAAGAAAGCACCTCTCAGGCAGTTGGTTGTCAGAAAGATATTTTTTCACGGTGGGTGCGAACACCTCGTGCAGCCATTCCATGAACAATTGTCTTGTGACCCAAGCTTTCGTATTGGCCCTCCATATGACAGGCTGTCTGGCCTTGTTCACATTCTGTTCCTTGAATGCATGAGGAGTCTGGAAATGGTAAATCAGCAGTGGCGTCACTAGGGTTGGTGTCACCCGGTGCGGTAACTTATGGC
This sequence comes from Leptobrachium leishanense, assembly GCA_009667805.1. Taxonomy (NCBI): domain Eukaryota; kingdom Metazoa; phylum Chordata; class Amphibia; order Anura; family Megophryidae; genus Leptobrachium; species Leptobrachium leishanense. Next base: position 49,606 of record RXON01004391.1, on the reverse strand, counting down.
GTCACCCCCCCCCCCCGAGTTTTACAGATTTTGTTTTAACTACTCTTACTCCTAAATCAGTACTCCCATATAACACTGAATGCTCATAATACACAGGCGCACATTACTGTGAGGTTTATTGCTGTGGAGCTCTCTCATATGCTCACACAAAGTTTTGCCAACTGCCAGCAAGTACGATGCCTGTTCGAAGGCAGTGAAAGCACACATGGATATATATTGCCCCCAGCAGCTCACCCATGGATATATATTGCCCCCAGCTCACATATGGATATATTGCCCCAGTTCACAGTTATATATTGCCCCCAGCAGCTCACCCATGGATATATATTGCCCCAGCTCACATATGGATATATTGCGCCTCAGCTCACATATGGATATATTGCGCCTCAGCTCACATATGGATATATTGCGCCTCAGCTCACATATGAATATATTGCCCCAGACCAGCTCACATATGAATATATTGCCCCAGACCAGCTCACACATGGATATACTGCCCCAGCTCCTCTCATGGATATACTGCCCCAGCTCCTCTCATGGATATACTGCCCCAGCTCCTCTCATGGATATACTGCCCCAGCTCCTCTCATGGATATACTGCCCCAGCTCCTCTCATGGATATACTGCCCCAGCTCCTCTCATGGATATACTGCCCCAGCTCCTCTCTTGGATATACTGCCCCAGCTCCTCTCATGGATATACTGCCCCAGCTCCTCTCATGGATATACTGCCCCAGCTCCTCTCATGGATATACTGCCCCAGCTCCTCTCATGCATATACTGCCCCAGCTCCTCTCATGCATATACTGCCCCAGCTCCTCTCATGCATATACTGCCCCAGCTCCTCTCATGCATATACTGCCCCAGCTGCTCTCATGCATATACGGCCCCAGCTGCTCTCATGCATATACTGCTCCAGCTGCTCTCATTGATAATGCCCCAGCTGCTCTCATGGATTTTGCCCCAGCTCATGGATATGACCCAGCTCATGGATATTGCCCCAGTACATGGATATGCCCCAGCTCATGGATATACTGCCCCAGCTCATGGATATACTGCCCCAGCTCATGGATATACTGCCCCAGCTGCTCTCATGCATATACTGCTCCAGCTGCTCTCATGGATTTTGCCCCAGCTCATGGATATGACCCAGCTCATGGATATTGCCCCAGCACATGGATATACTGCCCCAGCACATGGATATACTGCCCCAGCTCATGGATATACTGCCCCAGCTCATGGATATACTGCCCCAGCTCATGGATATACTGCCCCAGCTCATGGATATACTGCCCCAGCTCATGGATATACTGCCCCAGCTCAAGGATATACTGCCCCAGCTGCTCTCATGGATTTTGCCCCAGCTCATGGATATGCCCCACCGCATGGATATACTGCCCCAGCACATGGATATACTGCCCCAGCTCATGGATATACTGCCCCAGCACATGGATACACTGCCCCAGCACATGGATACACTGCCCCAGCACATGGATACACTGCCCCAGCACATGGATATACTGCCCCAGCAGCTCATGGATATACTGCCCCAGCAGCTCATGGATACACTGCCCCAGCACATGGATACACTGCCCCAGCAGCTCATGGATATACTGCCCCAGCAGCTCATGGATATACTGCCAGCAGCTCATGGATACACTGCCCCAGCAGCTCATGGATATACTGCCCCAGCAGCTCATGATATACTGCCCCAGCAGCTCATGGATATACTGCCCCAGCTCATGGATACACTGCCCCAGCACATGGATACACTGCCCCAGCACATGGATACACTGCCCCAGCACATGGATATACTGCCCCAGCAGCTCATGGATATACTGCCCCAGCAGCTCATGGATACACTGCCCCAGCACATGGATACACTGCCCCAGCAGCTCATGGATACACTGCCCCAGCAGCTCATGGATACACTGCCCCAGCAGCTCATGGATACACTGCCCCAGCAGCTCATGGATATACTGCCCCAGCAGCTCATGGATATACTGCCCCAGCAGCTCATGGATATACTGCCCCAGCAGCTCATGGATATACTGCCCCAGCAGCTCATGGATATACTGCCCCAGCAGCTCATGGATATACTGCCCCAGCAGCTCATGGATATACTGCCCCAGCAGCTCAAGGATATACTGCCCCAGCTGCTCTAATTGATAATGCCCCAGCTCCTCATGGATCTGCCCCAGCACCTCATGGATATGCCCCAGCAGATGGATACTGCCCCAGCAAATGGATACTGCCCCAGCTCCTCATGGATATGCCCCAGCTCCTCATGGATATGCCCCAGCTCCTCATGGATATGCCCCAGCTCCTCATGGATATGCCCCAGCTCCTCATGGATATGCCCCAGCTCCTCATGGATATGCCCCAGCTCCTCATGGATATGCCCCAGCTCCTCATGGAATGCCCCAGCACATGGAATGCCCCAGGCAGCTCCTCATGGATATGCCCCAGGCAGCTCCTCATGGATATGCCCCAGGCAGCTCCTCATGGATATGCCCCAGGCAGCTCCTCATGGATATGCCCCAGGCAGCTCCTCATGGATATGCCCCAGGCAGCTCCTCATGGATATGCCCCAGGCAGCTCCTCATGGATATGCCCCAGCTCCTCATGGATATGCCCCAGCAGCTCCTCATGGATATGCCCCAGGCAGCTCCTCATGGATATGCCCCAGCAGCTCCTCATGGATATGCCCCAGGCAGCTCCTCATGGATATGCCCCAGGCAGCTCCTCATGGATATGCCCCAGCACATGGAATGCCCCAGCAAATGGATATGCCCCAGCTCCTCATGGATATGCCCCAGCTCACCTCCGCCGCGTGTTCGCTCCCTCTGAGCGTCCGGCGGCACGCAGCTTGGGCGCTCGCCTGGGGGAGCCACGTGACCAGCCGCGATTGGCTGGTGACGTGTTTCCCCCAGGCGAGGGCCGAAGCTGCATGCTTCGGACGCTCGCAGGGAGCGAATACGCGGCGGAGGGTGAGACACCCGCCCTTAGGGTGACGTGTCACCCTAAAGGCGGGTGTCACCTGGTGCGGGCCGCACCCCCCGCCCCCACGTTACGACGCCAGTGTACACCAGTAGTGGCTTAATCTTCAGATCGGCGCTTGCGTTCGCACACAGCAAAAGGGTCAATCTGTCCTTCATGGGCTTCTGCCCTGGCAGTGCCTTTTCCTCCTGCGTGATATAGGTTCTGTTCGGCAGCTTCTTCCAAAAGAGCCCTGTTTCATTGCAGTTGAAGACTTGTTGAGCGACGTATCCCTTTGCCTTCATGAATTACGCAAAGTCTTTCTTGTAGGCTTCGCAGCGGCCTTGTCAGAACTGGAAGCCTCACCATGTCTTATCACACTGTGGTTGCCACTTCTCTTGCGGAATTTTTCAAACCACCCTCTACTGGCTTTAAATTCATCACTCGAACTTGTGGAGGAGTTTTGCTGCAGCAAATCACTGTAATTTCCTGGCTTTTTCACTGATCATAGCTTCACTAACACTATCACCTGCCAGCTGTTTCTCATTCAACCACACTAACAGAAGCTTTTCCACCTCTTCCAGTACTTGTGTCCTCTGCTTGGTTAACATGGTTACTCCTTTTTTGCCACATCAGCTGCTTTGATGGCATCTTTATTCTTCAAAATAGTCGAGATGGTCAACTTCGAGGCCAGATCAGTCACACGAATACCACGATCATGCTTTTCTACAATTTCCTTCAATTCAATTGTTATTTTCTTTGAAACCTTCTTGTTACATTCTTGCTCTGCACTTTCTTGTTACCCTCTTTATTGCTCTGCATTTTTTTTACCACCATTCTTGCTCTGCACATCCTCGTCACCTTCAATAACGCTCTGCACTTTGTCACCTCTCTGCGCTTTCTTTTTCCCACCACGCTTGTTCTGCACTTTCTTGGGAGCCACGCATGATATAAAACTTCACACCTTCAGCCCTCTGCGACCGCGATCTAGAGTACAGGAAGTACGTGCACAGTACAGGAAGCTACATGGCCGCTGTCGTGTTCGTAACCCGAGGCGGAGTTTGTGAATGGAGGTAAAATGTTGACGAACTTCCTGGTCGCGAACCGAATTGGTCGTGAACAGGGGCGTTCATGAACCGAGGTACCACTGTAGCAGAAAAGATACCAGTACTTGATCCAGACTCTGCAATCCTCCTCCTACTAGGAAGAGACATACTGAGAGTGCACAAGGTCAGAAAACAGTACAATGGACTACACAATGCACAATTTGCGCAATGTCTCGACCTTGGATGGGTCATCATTGGTGAGGTGTGTCTGGACAGAGTTCACAAGCCAGCGAAAGTGAATGTCTAGAAAACAAATTTGTTGCAAAATGGACGCACATCATGTCTGAGCCCCTGTACAAACAACATGCATATCAAGGAGAGACTAGTCATCTCAAAACAACACCAGAGGGTCCAGCGCCACATGGAGGCTATAGCTTCAGCTGAAGATACAGATCAACTAGGGTACAAGGGGTTCGAAAGAAGGTGATGACAAACCAGCATTATCTGTGGAAGATAACCTCTTCCTTGAGATCATGAACAAAGAAGTCTTCATAGATGTATCAGTGACACGCATTAGAAAGTCCACCCATCCAGAACAGTGGCATTACATCAGTACAGATAAAAATCCGTCCGACCACGGGACTAGACCTGTGACAGCAGCTGTTCTTAAACACACTGACTGGTTCTCAGGTCCACCCTTTCTAAACAGGAAAGAGAAAGAAGAGAGTGCTCAGTCTGAGATTTTTTAATTTATAGAACCAGATGATGACAAAGAAATGCGACCAAGTCACATTGCGAATTACTAAAACTACTGGAAGTAATCTGTCACGGAATGGCCCAGCACCCTCAGCCAGGGGCGGTGCACAAGGACATGGATTTGGCCATGAACACTTAGGTGCGGTGGCACGCACAGAGTTTTGCAGTACTTTTTATTAGATGTGGTTATGTGTGGTGTAATACAGTGTTCCCCGTTGATTGTGAAAGGTGTTCCCTTTGTCTGCCTTGCCCGCCGCCATTTTCCGATCGCCTCGTGGTTGCAATCAGATTATTCGAATCGGAAAATGGCCGATTCGAACCATCCGGTTCGAATCGTAAAATGGCCGATTCGGACCATCCGGTCCGAATCGGCGACTCCCCGAACTGCAACGGCCAATGGGTCCTGTGAGGGCGGGCAGGGATTCCCATTGTATTATAATTTGTGTAAAGTTGATAAATGCCTGAGCTGTGAATAATAAAGCCAGATTTTAGCAGTGCATCCAGCCTCGACTGATGTCTTGATTTCTCCGCCGTGCTTCATCGTCTGAGTATTCCCCGCAGTCTCAGGGTACGGTGTTCAATTAGATCCGAACCGAACCGAGCGCTCTGTGCCTGCATCTCGCATCAGGACAGAGGCGCAGCGTATGGTGTTCGGTTCCCAGGCGATTAGCCGAGATCCGATCCGAAGGGCGCGGCCGTGTACCGCGCTTCGGTATTGCAAGAGACCGCGGTAAGATCCGAAGACTCTGCCGATCCCGCAAGATCCGAAGCTGCATTCATCTACGATCCGAAAGTCCTCCGCAATCAGATCCGAATATTCCGCCGGAGGAGATCCGATCCCCGAAATCGGCCGGCCGGCCGCAGTCGTACTCCACACCCACAAGGTCAGTGAACCAGCTGCTCGGGACGCTGAGTACCGTATGGCTCAGTGGTCGGGCTGGTTCTAGGCAGGGGTCCCCTCCACCGCCCGCTAACCCTTCCCCAGGGTCACGCCAGGCCGCACGAGACGCCGAGTGCCGCGTCACTCGGTAGTCGGGCCAGCGGTAAGCGCCGGGGCCACGCAGATAGAGCACACCCGCAGGCGGACAACATCCCATTCCGTCATACTGGTGGCAGCGGTGGGATCGCTCTCTGCAGGCCCCTAGGAGGCCCCCAGCCATGCAAATCTTTTTATGCATTGCTGGGAGTGTGATGTCATCTGGCCCAAGATGGAGGAAGGGGCGGGCCTCGTCCTGTGGAAACGTTTCATAGACGATGTAGTTATTATCTGGAAAGGGGAACAGGATTCCCTTGAGAAGTTTATCTCGTCTCTGGATGATAATGAATATAATTTAAGATTCACTTCCCATTTAAATGACCATCATATCAAATTTTTGGACCTCACCCTGTACATTAAGAACAATAGTATAGAGACTAAGACCTTTTTTAAAAAAACTGATTCCAACACAGCAATTATCATAAACAGCTCACATGCAAAGAAATGGTTAACAAATGTACCTAAAGGCCAACTGACTAGGTTACGTAGAAACTGTTCAGAGATTGAAACTTTTAAAGATCAAAGTGATTGGATAAAAAATAAATATGTACAGAAGGGATACGATGGAGAGAAATTTGATAGAGATAGAATATCCTCCCTAAGAAAAGAAAGAAAAGCATTTATAAAAGAGAAAACAAAAACTGGCAAGGGGGAGGATAATTTTAATCTGTCGTTTATCACCAAATTTAACCCTCATGCTAATAAAATCAGGAATGTCTTGAATAGGCATTGGCATATCCTCCGAGCGGACAAGCTCCTTAGGGATGTCTTGCCAGCCAGACCCAGTATTATTTTTAAAAAAGTGTCTAATTTAAATAACATTTTAGCTCCTACACTGTTGCCTAAGAAGATAGAATATAATGAAAATATGTTTATAAAAAGAGAATCAGGTTTTTACAAATGTGGTAGATGCAAAGCATGCACCCATATAGGTAAGAAACACACTAGCTTCACTAGCACTCATTCAGGTAAAGTTTTTAAAATTAAGCAGTTTATTAACTGTAGAAGCAAGGGGGTTATTTACCTCCTTGACTGTGGTTGTGGACTGCAGTACATTGGCAGAACCACTAGGGAATTTAAGATTAGAATTTTGGAGCATCTTAATAATATTCGAAATAAGAAAGAACATAGTGTTTCGGACCATTGTAACAAATGTCCTCTTTTTTCTTTTAATAATTTAAAATGGTGTGGTATAGAGTTGGTAAAACCCAATTGGAGAGGAGATTTTATTAAAACTTTAGCCCAAAAAGAAAGTAGGTGGATTTTTGAGATGGGCACCTGGATAGAAGGTGGTCTTAACTTAGAAATAGATGTGATAAATTGTTTGTAATTCACTAGAATTCCCTTCGGTTTTTTCTATTCTCTTTCCTTCCTTTATTTATATATATGCTTCTTCTCTGTTTTTCTGTTTTTTGTATTTATTTTCATTTTACGCATTTTCGTGTTTTATTTTAAATTAAGTATTGTTTGTAATTTGAGCCCTTCTCTTTCCATCCATGTTATATCGGGTCTTCACTACGTACATTCAACATCACTGCGTTCCGCCACATACCGGCTCTTTAATGGTTGGATTATGAGAATTAACAAGCGAGACTACAAAAGTGACATCAAATGGGACATTATTAAATGACTGCATCAAGATGGCGGAGTTTCGAGATGTGTCTAGTACAATCGCTAAAAGAGATCGGGACCTTCTGCCTGCACCAAGATGGAGGACAGGAAATGATTCAGCGCGAGCCGTCAGAGGACCGGAAGCCGGAAGTATTTTCAATGTACAGCGGCGATTACAACGTAAAGACGATTGGATCGTTTTTTAGAATGGGACATATAAAGGGAGGGGGGCTTGTCTGTATTTATTATATCCCTGATGAAGTTGGTGTAATACCAACGAAACGCGTCGGATTTTTATGGAATAAAAACCCTTTTTTACTTTATTGGCGACTGGATTCCCATTTCTCTGGTGCAGCAATAGAAAGCGATCCAGGTGGAGTTTTCCCGCTGATGGTCACATTCTGGGCCTCTTCAAACACCCTTGGAACGGGTAACTTGTACATGCGCTTATTATACATCTTGTGAGTGTGTTTCTACAGGGGGCGTGTCATGATACACTACTGTTTTAACATATAACGCTATGATTCTTCATCTTTTATATTGTCCTGTCTAGATCTCGTCACATTATCAATTATTTATTCCTTGAAACGTCCGGTTGGAGGGGACGAGTTTGAGATCTACAGGTCTTTCCATAATTTTTTCTTGTCACCTTTTGCTTCTATCTGGGAAAGAGCACCTATTCTGTTTTCCATATTAGTTTAATAGTGTTTGATTTGTCTTAGCATTAAGTTAATAAACTTCTATTTCTGCTAGCTAGTATTTTCACATCTAGGAAGCATCGCTTGTCACTTGTGTAGATTTGCATTCCTAGGCTAATATATTTTCATAATTCTGTCTCTTTTGCAGGTTTTACAATAAAAGATTGATCTAAATAAGAACCTAAAATGTAAGGAAAGAAAAGTAAAGGAAAGACTTAATAAAAATCCAGAAGCAGGATTGCATGAACAATTTGTAAGCTTTCTGCCAAGCCTTGTACCTCAGACACATCGTGAGGGCAGAACAACTAATATGGGCCAACTTGGCCCAGCCGGCGGGCATGTGCTATTGGCAGCTGTCTTGCCCAAGGACACTTACTGGAGAGGTGCTCTTGCCAGGATTTGAACCCGTGTCTCCACGGTCATATTACCTCTACTCCACCCAGCCGGTACGATAAAAAGGACAGAAACAGAGCAGAATAGAATAGAAACCAATCACGAAACAGATGAGGAATGCATGCGCAATAGGACTCTGGACAGAGCAAGAGGAACACATGATACGTAATGCCAATGCATGCGTGTGGGAACCCGGAAGACGCCGATTCAGCATGCCGCTAGCAGTCGGAGGATAATCTCCAATTGAAGAGGACGCTATTTATACAGAAAGAAAACATTACAATTTTTCTGACTAAAGAAGCCAGATGCTATCCAGGCGAAATGCGTCTCAGGAAATAGGGATTTTAGGGGTGACCCTCCTTTTAAAAACCCATATGTTTTTACTTTGAATAACATTTTTATTATAAGCCCTGGCCTACTTGTTCTGGACATATTGTCCACGCTCCCACACCCGGATACAAGGACACCCTTGCTCCGTACCAGAACCTGGAAAGGATACTCCTACCAGAACGGGAGATAGGGGAAGGTGCCACCCGTGATTAGGCACCAAGACCTATCGTTCTGAGTAGGGTTGCACCGATACCGATACTAGTATCGATATCGGTGCCGATACCGGGTACTGCAGGAGTACTTGGTACTCGTGCAGTACCCCAATATTTTATTCCGATACCGGAAGCCGGCATTGAGCCGGCATCCTAGGGGCTGGGGCGGCTGTCCGAATGCTCTATCAGCATTCGGACAGGCCCTGCAGCTGCTCTCCTCACTTTGTTTATACTTACCTTCCCGAGCGACGCCGGGAAAGTCTTCGTGCGCGCTCGTTGGAAGGTCCCCAGCCGCGACCACGTGGGACCATGTGATCGTGGCTGGGGTCCTTCCAACGAGCGCACGCGCGGAAACTTTCCCGGCGTCGCTAAAGGAAGGTAAGTATAAACAAAGTGAGCAGCTGCAGGGCCTGTCCGAATGCCGATGCTGAGAGCAGCTGCAGGGCCTGTCCGAATGCCGATGCTGAGAGCAGCTGCAGGGCCTGTCCGAATGCCGATGCTGAGAGCAGCTGCAGGGCCTGTCCGAATGCCGATGCTGAGAGCAGCTGCAGGGCCTGTCCGAATGCCGATGCTGAGAGCAGCTGCAGGGCCTGTCCGAATGCCGATGCTGAGAGCAGCTGCAGGGCCTGTCCGAATGCCGATGCTGAGAGCAGCTGCAGGGCCTGTCCGAATGCCGATGCTGAGAGCAGCTGCAGGGCCTGTCCGAATGCCGATGCTGAGAGCAGCTGCAGGGCCTGTCCGAATGCCGATGCTGAGAGCAGCTGCAGGGCCTGTCCGAATGCCGATGCTGAGAGCAGCTGCAGGGCCTGTCCGAATGCCGATGCTGAGAGCAGCTGCAGGGCCTGTCCGAATGCCGATGCTGAGAGCAGCTGCAGGGCCTGTCGAATGCCGATGCTGAGAGCAGCTGCAGGGCCTGTCCGAATGCCGATGCTGAGAGCAGCTGCAGGGCCTGTCCGAATGCCGATGCTGAGAGCAGCTGCAGGGCCTGTCCGAATGCCGATGCTGAGAGCAGCTGCAGGGCCTGTCCGAATGCCGATGCTGAGAGCAGCTGCAGGGCCTGTCCGAATGCGATGCTGAGAGCAGCTGCAGGGCCTGTCCGAATGCCGATGCTGAGAGCAGCTGCAGGGCCTGTCCGAATGCCGATGCTGAGAGCAGCTGCAGGGCCTGTCCGAATGCCGATGATGAGAGCAGCTGCAGGGCCTGTCCGAATGCCGATGATGAGAGCAGCTGCAGGGCCTGTCCGAATGCCGATGATGAGAGCAGCTGCAGGGCCTGTCCGAATGCCGATGATGAGAGCAGCTGCAGGGCCTGTCCGAATGCCGATGATGAGAGCAGCTGCAGGGCCTGTCCGAATGCCGATGATGAGAGCAGCTGCAGGGCCTGTCCGAATGCCGATGAAGAGAGCAGCTGCAGGGCCTGTCCGAATGCCGATGATGAGAGCAGCTGCAGGGCCTGTCCGAATGCCGATGAGAGCAGCTGCAGGGCTGTCCGAATGCCGATGAGAGCAGCTGCAGGGCCTGTCCGAATGCCGATGAGAGCAGCTGCAGGGCCTGTCCGAATGCCGATGAGAGCAGCTGCAGGGCCTGTCCGAATGCCGATGAGAGCAGCTGCAGGGCCTGTCCGAATGCCGATGAGAGCAGCTGCAGGGCCTGTCCGAATGCCGATGAGAGCAGCTGCAGGGCCTGTCCGAATGCCGATGAGAGCAGCTGCAGCCTGTCCGAATGCCGATGAGAGCAGCTGCAGGGCCTGTCCGAATGCCGATGAGAGCAGCTGCAGGGCCTGTCCGAATGCCGATGAGAGCAGCTGCAGGGCCTGTCCGAATGCCGATGAGAGCAGCTGCAGGGCCTGTCCGAATGCCGATGAGAGCAGCTGCAGGGCCTGTCCGAATGCCGATGAGAGCAGCTGCAGGGCCTGTCCGAATGCCGATGAGAGCAGCTGCAGGGCCTGTCCGAATGCCGATGAGAGCAGCTGCAGGGCCTGTCCGAATGCCGATGAGAGCAGCTGCAGGGCCTGTCCGAATGCCGATGAGAGCAGCTGCAGGGCCTGTCCGAATGCCGATGAGAGCAGCTGCAGGGCCTGTCCGAATGCCGATGAGAGCAGCTGCAGGGCCTGTCCGAATGCCGATGAGAGCAGCTGCAGGGCCTGTCCGAATGCCGATGAGAGCAGCTGCAGGGCCTGTCCGAATGCCGATGAGAGCAGCTGCAGGGCCTGTCCGAATGCCGATGAGAGCAGCTGCAGGGCCTGTCCGAATGCCGATGAGAGCAGCTGCAGGGCCTGTCCGAATGCCGATGAGAGCAGCTGCAGGGCCTGTCCGAATGCCGATGAGAGCAGCTGCAGGGCCTGTCCGAATGCCGATGAGAGCAGCTGCAGGGCCTGTCCGAATGCCGATGAGAGCAGCTGCAGGGCCTGTCCGAATGCCGATGAGAGCAGCTGCAGGGCCTGTCCGAATGCCGATGAGAGCAGCTGCAGGGCCTGTCCGAATGCCGATGAGAGCAGCTGCAGGGCCTGTCCGAATGCCGATGAGAGCAGCTGCAGGGCCTGTCCGAATGCCGATGAGAGCAGCTGCAGGGCCTGTCCGAATGCCGATGAGAGCAGCTGCAGGGCCTGTCCGAATGCCGATGAGAGCAGCTGCAGGGCCTGTCCGAATGCCGATAGGCCCTGCAGCTGCTCTCCGCTCATACCTACCTTCCTTTAGCGACGCCGGGAAAGTTTCCACGCGTGCGCTCGTTGGAAGGACCCCAGCCGCGATCACATGGTCCCACGTGCCGCGGCTGGGGTCCTTCCAACGAGCGCGCGCACGCAAAGACTTTCCCGGCGTCGCTAAAGGAAGGTAAGTATGAGCGGAGAGTGAGCTGGGGGGGCAGTATCCATGAGCTGGGGCAAATCCATGAGCTGGGGGCAAATCCATGTGATGGGGGGGCAAATCCATGTGCTGGGGGGGCATTATCCATGAGCTGGGGGGCATTTTTCCATGAGCTGGGGGGCATTTTTCCATGAGCTGGGGGGCATATCTCCATGAGCTGGGGGATATCTCCATGAGCTGGGGGGCATATTTCATGAGCTGGGGGGCATATTTCCATGAGCTGGGGGCATATTTCCATGAGATGGGGGGCAGTATCCACGAGCTGGGGAAATATCCACGAGCTGGGAGCATTATCCACGAGCTGGGTGCATTATCCACGAGCTGGGTGCATTATCCACGAGCTGGGGGGCAATATCCACGAGCTGGGGCAATATCCACGAGCTGGGAGCATTATCCACGAGCTGGGTGCATTATCCACGAGCTGGGGGCAATATCCACGAGCTGGGGCAATATCCACGGAGCTGGGGGCAATATCCACGAGCTGGGGGGCAATATCCATGAGCTGGGGGCAATATCCATGAGCTGGGGGCAATATCCACGAGCTGGGAGCATTATCCACGAGCTGGGTGCATTATCCACAGCGAGCTGGGTGCATTATCCACGAGCTGGGGGGCAATATCCACGAGCTGGGGCAATATCCACGAGCTGGGGCAATATCCACGAGCTGGGGCAATATCCACGAGCTGGGGCAATATCCACGAGCTGGGGGGCAATATCCATGAGCTGGGGGGCAATATCCATGAGCTGGGGCAATATCCACGAGCTGGGAGCATTATCCACGAGCTGGGTGCATTATCCACGAGCTGGGTGCATTATCCACGAGCTGGGGGGCAATATCCACGAGCTGGGGCAATATCCACGAGCTGGGGCAATATCCACGAGCTGGGGCAATATCCACGAGCTGGGGCAATATCCACGAGCTGGGGCAATATCCACGAGCTGGGGGGCAATATCCATGAGCTGGGGCAGTATCCATGAGCTGGGGCAGTATCCATGAGCTGGGGCATTATCCATGAGCTGGGGGGCAATCCATGAGCTGGGGGGCAGTATCCATGAGCTGGGGGGCAGTATCCATGAGACCTGGGTGCTTTATATGAGGTCTGTTCTTATTGGAAAGCGGTCACATGACATAAGATAAAAGTATCGGTACTCGGTATCGGTGCGTACTTGAACAAAAGTATCTGTACTCGTACTTAAAAAAGTGGTATCGGTACATCCCTAGTTCTGAGCTTATACAGAGAAGAGCCCCATCGTAGAGCAGTCCACTATTGCCGTTGCTCGTCCTCAGGACCCTCACAAACCGCTCTTTTCTCACTACAAGTATACAGGGTAATCCAGACGTGGACCCCTTGCTCGAGGTGCCTAGAGGGGTGTCAGCTAAACCCTCCTGACGAGGCCTAACAAGGCCAAAACGATCATAGGGGTTGTGGCATCACTCGTGCAGGGATGACGTCCTTGGCAATCAGTACTGGCCACCCTTACTGGGTGAGAGCAGGCTGATTTGCATATGGAGCAGTCGTCCCTGTAATGGCACAATCGAGCAAAAACCCTGAGACCTGAGAGGGCACCACCGTAGAGCAGGCCACTAGTGCTGCTGCTTGTCCTCAGGTCCCTCAAAAAACCTCTCTTTTCTCACTACTTATACGGAGAAGCTCTGAAAAGGGTAAGCGTACAATCCCTACCCAGTCTTCATATTATATGGATATGAGACAAAGAAAATATACAGTACAGGCGCAACCATATACCAGATGACCGTATATACAGGGGAGAAAAAATAAATAAAAATTGTTCCACAATGCAGCTAAACACCAAAAAAATCGTCCCTCTGATGGAAAAATAAATCAATACAGTACTTTCCAAAAAGGTGTAGCGCTTTGTCCTGGAGCTCAACGTTCTTTCATTTCCATGCATGTGTGATAGTGCTTCACCGGTGTGATGTCACTTCTGGTTTCGCGATCGCTATGCGCAGTATCTCTACTCGCGCATCGCAGGCAGGGGGACAGGACCGGAGACGCATGTGAACAGCCCTAGTCCCTCCCACATAACAAACCACTGTAGTCATGACTACCAAATCCCTGCAAGTATACACATATACCGCTGGGTCCCAGAAACTGTAACTCAAATTTTATGGAAGGGCGTAATACCTGAGTTACAGTTTCTGGGACCCAGCGGTATATGTGTATACTTGTCATGACTACCACATCCCTGCAAGTATACACATATACCGCTGGGTCCCAGAAACTGTAACTTAGGTATTACGCCCTTCCATAAAATTTGAGTTACAGTTTCTGGGACCCAGCGGTATATGTGTATACTTGCAGGGATTTGGTAGTCATGACTACAGTGGTTTGTTATGTGGGAGGGACTAGGGCTGTTCACATGCGCCTGTCCCCCTGCCTGCGCTGCGGGAGTAGAGATACTGCGCATAGCGATCACGAAACCGGAAGTGGCATCATACCGGTGAAGCGCCATCGCGCATGCGCGGCATCTAACCGGAAATGACCCGGCGGCCATGTTGTAGTTTGGAACAGATGCTGGAATTATGAGGAACCACTGATCACACAATCACACACACGAAACGGTTTATTACTTTGATTAAGTGTATGTAAAGGGTATAACATGAGGCCTTGTACACAGTATGATCTTGACACCGACTGAGGAAGCCACAGTAAAGGTGAAACGCGTTTCGGTGACTAGATTATTCTGGATTTGTTTTAAATAAATGTTTTGTTTATATTTACATAATCCCTGCTGAATGTGGTTTTTGTGGAAAGGTTTTAACCATGGCACATTAAAACCTCCAGGCATGTAAAGGTAAGGTAGAGCCCCTGACTTGTGGCTCAGTACTATGTGAGTAGTGGTGGAGGACTCGTTTGGTGTATATCATCTGTCCTTGTAGTCTACACTATTCTTTACCTATTTACGGTTTTTTTACATATGTCCATGCGGGGTTCAATGAGGAGGAAAGCGGAGAAGAATCATGCGGAGTGGCTGATGGGTATGCCCTTATAAACCCATACGTCTGTAGCTGCGAGCCTAGTCTAAGGCTCTAAAAAGTGGGAGTTGTGCACATACACAACTCCAAAGCCAATTGCCAACGGTTACATTATATAGTGATTTTTTCCTCCATCTTTAGGAGATATCGTGGATCAAATGAAAGAACGTTGAGGAGCTCCAGGACAAAGCACTACACCTTTTTGGAAAGTACTGTATTGATATTATATGGATACTGCCCTATGGTGTGCCCCCTTTTGGTCTCGCAATATAGGAACAGAAGCACTCCAGGAGACGGTGGTACCGCCAATACTAGTACACTGCTGACACTACCGAGCCAGTTAAACAGGCGCTAAACAATGTGATTTTTGGGACCAGCTTATTGATACCAGTTGATATAATACTGCCCTGTTACACAGTACTTGCACTATCAGGGTTATTCAGAGAGAGGTGAAAACCAGGAGAATGACTAGAGAAGTGAAAATTCTAGGTCAAAATAGCCAAACCAAAAAAAATTCTCCCATTTATCTCATCTTTCCAAATCGGCTATTTTGACCTAGAATTTCTTCACTTCTCCAGTCAGTCATTCTCCTGGTTTTCACCTCTCTCTGAATAACCCTGTTGGAATAAGAAACGGTTATGAGAAATATTAGGTATAAATTCCAAATATAAAGACACAATTGCACTTTATTCTTTTATCATTTATCACTTAACACTTGCCACAACTTTTGTGTGAATGTATGAACACTCCAGATAGTGGTATAGATTTTCTCCAAAAATCTTTCGCACATACTAAAACAATGTATTATGAAGTGTGGGGGGGACGGACAAAAGTGGAAGGCTGCTGGTCAGAGCACACCGAAAATGCAGAGTGCAGATGTAGATACACAAGCGAAGAAAAAAAAAATATTATTATTATTAATCAGCTCTACTCCCTATAGTGATGTGGGCACTGTTCAATCAATATTTTTCAGAATTGTACAATTCTTCCCCTAACCCAAAGTCAGTGTTACAGGACAGTATTGGTGCCCACCTTGGCCAACATGTCCATACCGCACTTACATAGATTGCCTCAGAGGCTGTAACACCCCATCAGAGCTGAAGAATTTTTTTTTTTTTAAATTCTTTATTTAGAAATTTCAAATAGGGCCACATGTCGACCAACAAGAAAGCAGCCACACAGGGCTGTGATAGCAACTGTCGTAAAGCATTATATAGATAAGAAATAAAAAATAAATAAAGAGGCGTATTGAGACATCTGCAGGCGCCAAAGGCAATGCCATCATAAGGGGGGGGGGGAGAGAAAAGGCCTGAAACCTAAAGAAAAAAGGGAAAAGGGGAGCATAAGACACTTCCAAAATCCCAAATAGCAATACAGGCAATGAGGGAGGGGGGGGTGTTATCAAGGGGGCTCACATCACAATCCCCGAATCCATCTAAATAGCTCCTCAAACTATATAAAAATAAAAATTAAAAACAACAGAAAAAGAGAGGAGGTCTTCCTATAACATTCCGAGCAGCAAAAGACATCAGATAAACAACGGAACGTGAGTCAAAAAATGCAAAACCATGAACTAAAAAGAACGCATTGAAAAAGAGGCGGCTTCTCGTAAAGGTGTTGTGCAAACAAGTCAGAGATTCCCATCACCTAAGTTTTCAGCCCGGGGAGACGAGCGCACCATCCGGTGCAAAACCCGCCCCCAGTAAAACAGGCCAGGCCTCGGCCGGTTCCGAGATTACATACGACATTTTGTTATGGGTAACCACTAATGAGCCGGCTGGACCCCAGCGGTACCGGACCCCTTTATGCCTGAGGAAAGTTGTCACCTCGCGATACCTGCGGCGCGCCATCAGCGTTGCGAAGGGCAGGTCGTGAAATAATTTCAGGGTTACTCCATCGAATAGGACATCAGCTCGCGCCCCCGCGCTGTCATGATCCGTGTTTTGGCTGCCACATCTGCTGTGACCGCGATCACATCTCTCGGGGCATCCCGTGGGGCCTCAGCAGCCTTGCGAATGCGGTAGACCGTGCTAAACACCTCCGGGGTGTCAGGCGGATCCTCCAAAACCTGGCGTGCCAGACTATTAGTGTACGAGAGTAAGTCCGCTGGAGTAACCGACTCGGGAACTCCCCGGACACGTACATTACGCCGACGGTGCCGGGACTCCAGAGCCTCCACTGAGCGTGTCAAAACCTCCACCTGAGACCTGAGAGCAGTCACCTGTGCCGACAATACCGTCTGTTCTTCTGCCAACTCCACAGTCTGAGCCTGAACCGCCACCATCTGTGAGCGCACCTCCTTTACCTCAGAGCGCACGTTAGATAATTCGGTCAGCCATATTGATTTGATCTCCGCTATGAAGTTTCTATAGTCCTGCATCGTAGTGGGGCGCATGTCATCTGGGGCAGCCGCAGGGGTGCCGGCAGAGCTTGGAGGCGTTGCTGCACCCAATAGAGAGCCAGTCTCCCCTGGGGTATCCGATATCCGCTGCGGTTGTAGGTCTCCCTCTTGTTGCGGGCCGTCCGTCCGTCGTGACAGGTCCTCCGCATCCGACATTAGCGTATCAGCCTCTGAGCCACCCGCGGAGGGCTCCGTAGCTGTGGCCTCAGGTAACTCCGCTGCCAAGGCCTTTTTCCTCTTTTTCTGCGCTCTCTTGCGTGCAGCGGCACTCATAGACATTGGATTCTTGTCCCGGGACGTCTCGGCGGGCCAATCGGGCCCCCGTCCGTTGTGCCAGGGGCAGTCTTCCTCCTCAGAGGAGTCATACCCCATGGGCAGGAGGGAAGAGGGGGGTATAACTGTTGCAGAGCGTCTATAATTCAGTGAATCTCTAATGTCCGCCTGTCTGGTGTCCACCAACCTGCGCTGTGGAAGTGTTTTCAACTTCTTCCCCATGCTCAGTCGACAGTAAAATCTCTCCAGCCAGGAATCAGGTCCGATATGGCCTCCAGGAAACACCCCAGGCTCCACAAGATGGCCGCCGCAACTAGGCCACACCAGGCCCGAAGGTCCAGGAAGTCAGATGGGGGCGCTAAAACGCTCGGAAATCAGCGGCGCCGTGAGCACCACGCAGTCCACTCGTCCTGGGGGCCCTCAGCAGATCAAAATCGGACGGTTCAGACCCTGTAATTGTGACCCGGTATAGGGTAAACAGCGGAGCTCCTCTAACATGCGTCTGCTCCCGTCCGTCGCTAGCCACGCCCCAGAGCTGAAGAATTTAACCCCTTAGTGACCGGGCGGTTTTACACAAATCTGTCCTTTAGTGACAGCTGCTGGTTTTACATTTCTGCGCTGTTCGTGTTTATGCAAGCCACACATATTATACACCGTTTTTCCCGCCATTAAATGGACTTTCTAAAAATACCATTATTTCCATCATATCGTAGAATTTACTATAAAAAAAAATAAAAAAATTAAATAGGTAAAAAACACACTTTTTCGTAATTTAATCCCCAAAATCTACAACCGCCAAAAAAGACCCCAGCTAAATAGTTTCAAGATTTTGTCCTGAGAATAGAAATACCCAATTTTACATGTTTTTGCTTTTTAACCCCTTCACTGCTGAGCCAGTTCACCTATGTACGCTGAGCTCTTTCTGACCGTTTTATGCTCATTAGGTTTGGATGACAACCTAGGTCCTATTTAACTAACCCCCACCCCCCCCGACAAAAAAAATAATAAAAATAAAAAAAAAACACCAAAACATTTTTTCACATTTATTTTTAGTTTTGTTAATTTTACACCAAACCTAGTCATGTTTGATATCATTGGAAAGGCCATTATCAGGCCTTTCCAGTGATGTCCAAGATGACCCTCTAGCAGCTAGGGGGTTAACTGGCACACTGACATCCCCACACATATGGAGGCTTGACTGACATCCAAGATGTCAGCCACCTCCAGGTTTAAATCGCGATTCAGCGCCGAGTCGCGATCTGGCAGCATGACGGTTAACTTTATAGATAAAGGCTCTCCCGTTTTCAGCGCTGTAGGGTGAATGGTTGGGGAGATAGAGGGCTCCAAACAAGCCCCCCTTCCTTGATTTCAATGCAGGCGCCGGGGGGGGGGGGCGCCTGCAGATGACATCACCACTCAGAGTGGTGAGGTCATCGTGCCCACCGGCCCCTCTAAAACAGAGGGGCAGGCTTCCTCCCTGCCAGAACTCCGTTGGAGCCTGCGAGGGAGGTAAGTAACGGCAGGAGGGAGGTTAGGAGTCAAAGGGGTCCCGTGGGCAGGACATACATGGTGGTCATTAAGGGGTTCAGGCAACGATTGAGGCGATGCCCCCGAGAAAGGCCCTAGGCCCAGATAGTCTTACTTTGCGATTCCATCAGGAACTGGGACACATTCTCTTGCCGCATTGCTTGGAAGCCTTTAATTCAATCTCAGATTCTGGATCTCTACACTGCCCACACTAACTGCTACCATTACCGTTATACCCAAACCAGATAAAAAAGGCAGGGAACACTGCCATAATTACCGACCCATTTCTTTACTTAATCTTGATGTTGGCTAATATTTTTAGCAAATATTTTTACAAGTTTTTACATTTCTTAGTGCATAAAGAGCAAACCAGGTTTGTTCCAGGGCAGGAAGCTAGAGACAACACAGTCCACGCAGTAAATCTCATCTATCCATCCTGTGCTGGACCTAACACTGACTCAACGCTGCTCCTATTACCTAGTTGCTACCTTACATGGGTGGGTGGCCTGGGCAACACTCATGAAGTTGCTGCGTATGCGGATGACATGCTCTTTTTTTATTAGCCAACCGCTCACTACTCAGCTGAATATAGTCAAGGCTTTTTGACAATATGGCCTCATTAGTAACCTCAAAATTAATTTCGACAAATCTGAGTTTTGCTCATCAACTGCCCCATAACGGACCAAATCATAAACTCTGTCTCCGGTACCTAGACATTACTCTTACACCTGTGAGCTTTGCCCTGTTTGACTTAATGTTGGCACATTGCTGATTGCAATTGAGAAGGATTTAGGCAATAGGATGTAGGGCTGCAACTAATGATTAGGAATTGATTAAAATCAATTCATCGGATAAAAAAAATTTTTTTTTTTGTTTTCTTAAAAAGGAACATTATGGAGGGGGGGGGGGGTAACCCTGCCTCCCCGTCCTTTTTTTTGTAAGCAATTTGCATAGTGTACGTAACGTTCATACTTTTCATACACAAGATACACGAGCACCTGGTGACAGTGATGGATTGATGCTGCGTATATAGCTTAAGCCCATGTTGGCTTTTTCCACAAAGAAAAGCGGGTACAAGGGCTCACGTAGACATGATGATTTCAACACGAAAGTGGGCTGAGAAGGGGGGACACTCCACACAGCCTGACCACTTTAGCTTATTAGCGTGTCCCTTCACAATAATTTCACGAACAAACTGAGTGGATGAAGGGTCCGGCGGTAAAAGGTAGTGAGTTTGGGCAAGGGACTTGACCCGACTATGAGAGGGAGTGTGTTTGGGCAAAAGTGGACCCGAATGTGTGAGGGAGTTTGTGGGAAGGGACTGGACCAAAAAGGAGAGAATGACAGCTGCATAGCAAAGAGGGGGTGACAGGCAGGCTGAAGTGGTGGCACAGGACTCCAGCTTCAAGAAAGGAAAAAACACCAGCGGTACAGTGTCCATACCCAGTGGCAGTATCCCAGGGTTTGTATTATAGCGCTTTTGCAATTGTAAACGGAATAAAAACAAACTGGTTATGTCTGACATAACTCTAGAACTAAAATCGTACCAAGTAGGGCTGAAACAACTAATCGATTAATCAGCAACTAATAGATAATGAAAATTAGAGATGCACCTATACCATTTTTTGAAGATGGAGTATAAGTACCGATACTTTTTAAAACTACTCACCGATACAGAGTAACGATACTGAAATGTGGTCACGACATTAAAGAACAGACCTCATATAAAATGCCCCCAGCTCACACATTGCCCCATGCTCATATGTGCCCCAAGTTCATATTTGCCCCAGCTCCGAGTGCCCCTGCTCATATTTGCCCCCCGCTCAGAGTGTCCCAGCACATATTTGCCCCAGCTCAGATTGCCCGCAGCTATTTGCCCCCAGCTCAGAGTGCCCCAGCTCATATTTGCCCCAGCTCATATGTGCCCCAGCTCATGTGCCCCCAACTCATATCTGCCCCAGCTCAGAGTGTCCCCAGCGCATGTGCCCCAGCGCATATTTGCCCCCAGCTCAGAGTGCCCCCAGCGCATATTTGCCCCAGCTCATATTTGTCCCCCGCGCATATGTGCCCCCAGCTCATATTTGCCCCCAGCTCAGAGTGCCCCAGCTCAGAGTGGCCGCAGCTCATATTTGCCCCCAGCTCATGTGCCCCCCGCTCACAGTGTCCCCAGCGCATATTTGCCCCAGCTCAGAGTGTCCCCAGCGCACATTTGCCCCAGCTCATATGTGCCCCAGCTCATGTGCCCCAGCTCAGTGGCCATAGCTCATTTTTGCCCCAGCTCATATTTGCCCCCGCTCAGTGTCCCCAGCGCATATGTGCCCCCAGCTCAGAGTGCCCCAGCTCATATTTGCCCCAGCTCAAAGTGCCCCTGCTCAGAGTGTCCCAGTTCATATTTGCCCCCCCCCTCAGAGTGTCCCCAGCGCATATGTGCCCCAGCGCATATTTGCCCCAGCTCATATTTGTCCCTCGCGCATATGTGCCCCCAGCTCATATTTGCCCCCGCTCAGTGTCCCCAGCTCATATTTGCCCCCCGCTCAGTGTCCCCAGCGCATATTTGCCCCCGGCTCATATTTGCCCCAGCTCAGATTGCCCGCAGCTATTTGCCCCCAGCTCAGAGTGCCCCCAGCTCAGAGTGCCCCCAGCGCACATTTGCCCCAGCTCATATGTGCCCCCAGCTCATGTGCCCCCAACTCATATCTGCCCCAGCTCAGAGTGTCCCCAGCGCATATGTGCCCCAGCGCATATTTGCCCCAGCTCAGAGTGCCCCCAGCGCATATTTGCCCCAGCTCATATTTGTCCCCCGCGCATATGTGCCCCCAGCTCATATGTGCCCCCAGCTCATATGTGCCCCCAGCTCATATTTGCCCCCAGCTCATATTTGCCCCCAGCTCATAGTGGCCGCAGCTCATATTTGCCCCAGCTCAGAGTGTCCCCAGCCCATATTTGCCCCAGCTCAGAGTGCCCCAGCTCAGAGTGTCCCCAGCGCACATTTGCCCCAGCTCATATTTGCCCCTGCTCATATTTGCCAGCTCAGAGTGCCCGTAGCTCATTTTTGGCCCAGGTCATATTTGCCCCAGCTCATATTTGCCCCCCGCTCAGTGTTCCCAGCGCATATGTGCCCCCAGCTCAGAGTGCCCCAGCTCATATTTGCCCCAGCTCAGAGTGCCCCTGCTCAGAGTGTCCCAGTTCATATTTGCCCTCCACTCAGTGTCCCCAGCGCAGATTTGCCCCCGGCTCATATTTGCCCCAGCTCAGAGTGTCCCCAGCGCATATGTGCCCCCAGCGTATATTTGCCCCAGCTCATATTTGCCAGCTCAGAGTGCCCCCAGCGCATATTTGCCCCAGCTCAGAGTGCCCGCAGCTCATATTTGCCCCCAGCTCATGTGCCCCCCGCTCATATTTGCCCCTAGCTCAGTGTCCCCAGCGCATATTTGCCTCAGCTCAGAGTGCTCCAGCTCATATTTGCCTCAGCTCAGAGTGCTCCAGCTCATATTTGCCCCCAGCTCAGAGTGTCACCAGCGCATAAGTGCCCCCAGCGCATATTTGCCCCCTGCTCATATTTGCCCCAGCTCAGACTGTCCCCAGCGCATATGTGCCCCCAGCTCAGAGTGCCCCAGCTCATATTTTCCGCCAGCTCATGTGCCCCCCGCTCAGAGTGTCCCCAGCGCATATTTGCCCCCAGCTCATATTTGCCCCTGCTCAGTGTCCCAGTTCATATTTGCCCCCGCTCAGAGTGTCCCCAGCGCATATGTGCCCCGGCTCATATTTGCCCCAGCTCAGAGTGTCCCCAGCGCATATTTGCCCCCAGCTCAGAGTGCCCCCAGCGCATATGTGCCCCCAGCTCATATTTGCACCCCGCTCATGTGCCCCCGCTCAGAGTGTCCCCAGCGCATATTTGCCCCAGCTCAGTGTCCCAGTTCATATTTGCCCCCCTGCTCAGAGTGTCCCCAGCGCATATGTGCCCCCAGCTCAGAGTGTCCCCAGCTCACAGTGTCCCCAGCTCATATTTGCCCCCAAGTCAGAGTGCCCCCTGCTCAACCAGCTAGGCTCCTCCGGCGTCTTCTTTCTTCGAGCGGCCGCAGGCAGAGGTTGTAGCCCGGCCGCTCGTTGAGAACCACGTGCACAGCCGCAGTCACGTGAACTCCGCGATCTCACGAGATCACAGCTGTGCACGTGGTTCTCAACGAGCGGCCGGGCTACAACCTCTTCCTGCAGACGCTCGAAGAAAGGAGACACCGGAGGAGCCTGGCAGCGCGCCAACGAAACCGGCCGGCAAGCCAGACCAGAGCTGGCTTCCGGTATAGGTATCGTGCAGGTCCCAGTATCAGCTCCGACACCAGTATCGGTGCATCCCTAATGAAAATAGTTGTCAACTATTTTCATTAAGCCGTGTTGATTAATTGATTTATGTACAGCACACACTGTCAGACTCTGCTTTGGAGTTGATTGCTGAAGACGTGCTGCTGCTTTAGGCTAAGGTCAGACGAAAGCATTTTTAACGTGCGTTTAACCGCACGAAATCACGGCCGTGCTAGCAGCAAATGACGTCCAATGCCGGGTAACATACGAAGAACGGCCGCACGAAAGTTCGTCCGCGCAACGCAAGTGGCAAACGAACGCATTTTTTCTAGAACGTCAAACCGCTACTACTGACGTACAGAGTGCGCTGCGTCCGCATAGCGGCGTGTTTGCGTGATTGGGAGACGTCAGAAGCTGCACACGTCCGGCCAACATAACGTCCAGACGCAAAAAGGGTTTTATTGATGATCCGTACAAAATCACGGACGAAAATGCGCATCGTATGACCGCTATCGTGTATTCCGTGAAAAAATACGTCCATTTCGTTCGAACGCGCTTTTTCACGGACAACGTGAAAAATGCGTTAGTCTGACCCTAGCCTTACTCGGAATGATTTAGTTCTAGGGTTATGTCAGACACAACCAGTTTGGTTTTTTTCAGTTTACAACAACTGTAGCAGTGCTAGAACACAAACCCTGGGATACTGCCACTGGGTATGGGCGCTGTACCGCTGGTGTTTTAAACCTACTTGAAGCTCGAGTCCTGTGTCACTACCCCACCCTCCCCTTCTTTTGGTCTGGGAGTTTCCATTACCTCTCTTTGGTCCGGTTCTTTCCCACAAACGCTGTCACACACTCGGGTCTGGGATTTTGCCCAAACCCACTCCCTCTTACACTAGGGTCAAGTCCCTTGCCCAAACTCACTCCCACCTAGAGACCCTCTCCCGCTCAGTTTGTTCATGAAATTATTTTAAAAGGGACACTAAGCTAAAGTGGTCAGGGTGCATAAAGTGGTCAAGCTGCGTGGAGTGCCCCCTTCTCACCCCACTTTCATACTGACCTCATCATGTCTATCTGAGCTCTCGTAGCAGCATTCATTTGGGGAGAAAGCAGACATGGACTTAAGCCCCGCACGTATCATTCCATTGTTGTGACCAGGTGCTCGTGCACCTCTTGTGTGAAAGTATGCAATTTGCGTACTTACGTACAATACTCAAATTGTTTATGAAAAAAGGGGGAAGCGGGAGTTTAATTTTTTTTTAAAAAAGTCGGGAAAAAAAAAATTAAAGCGACAACCGATTAGGTTGTTAAAAGTAGTTGTCAACTATTATCATAGCCGTGAACGGAGTTAACAATTGGTGGAACTGAAATTAGTGCCTTCCCAGGACCTGTTGCCTCACCTACCCTGGCTTCCTGAAAAAAACAAACAGGTGCAGAAGGCAATTGGTAACCACCCCACAGTTATCCCCACTCTCGGGGTTTGTGGGAACCAACTCAATCATACTCCTATCGCTCCGTCCCCCCCCCCTTCCCATTTGCCAGTGAAAACGCTTCTGACTTACTCCTCTTGCCTCCCACTGTCGATTGGTGAAGGGGACCACTGGACTGTCTGCCCAGAAGCCTACTTGGATGTGGACTGCCCTAAACCCTTGGCAATCGTGCCTGTGAGTCACCAAACTTCCTTTCTCACTCAGCCTGTGACACTTGGCCCCGATTACGGTTTCCATCAGACACCTTTTGAAACTTTGGTTGGACACGCCATCTACGTACTGTACCAACTCCTGCACCAACAGACACACATCTCCATTTCAGATCGTGCTGTGAGTGGGACCTTCAGATTAAGTTCTTGAATGATGATTGGGCTAAAAGCTGTACACTGACACAGTGTTCTATTGCCACATGCACACCAGAATCAGCACACAAACTACTCACTAGAAGGCATATTACTCCTGCTAAACTAGCTGGGGTTTTCCCAGATACGGACAATTCTTGCTGGAGATGCCACACCAGGCATGCTGATAGACTGTTCTCTACAGGCATCAAATTTACACTACACGATCGTAAGTGATTGCAGATCCGATACCTTTCACCCTGGAGGCCTTCTACACCACATTCAGTTTAGTTAGCATTGAGGAGTACAAAGGGTCTATAATGATCCGCCTCTTGAACACTTCGAAATCGCTTATCCCTGCACACAGGAAAAATCCTCAACCCCCTTCCTTCCATGAGGGGGTTACACAAGGTGGAACACACATGAATCATGGAAGAATTAATTTACTGAGCTACTTCTCATAATAAAACTTTGGTTTATGGTGTTCCGGGCAGAGTACGAGGGAATGAGAGACAAGACGCCACAGATGGAGCTCCCACTGGCCTTGTGTGATTGGCTTACCGTTGGAGCACGCCGTCAACGGTGCCGCTCTTCCTATTGCTGATAATGCTCTGTTTCATACGATCTTAAACAGATGATGAGAGTTGAAGGTTATTTTTGGTTTCTATTTTTCTTTTTCAGTTTCCTCTTCCTTTTTCCATTTTTTCTTTTGTTTCACATTATTGCTGGTTGATAAACTGTATTGTAATGCTATATTTTTGTATATTGAAACTGAATAACCATGTAAATCTTTCATCCATTTAAAGAGATCCGAATTGTGGCCGAAAGGTAACCAAACAGTGAAATTCAGCGTACGGTTACCTTTCCTGGCCATTCGGCTATTCAAAGAGCAGGCAGTTCACCAAATCCTGGCGAATTCCCTGCCTACGGTGCCTGTTCGAGGGCAGTGAAACCCCCATAGAGAAGTAATGCTTCGGCTATTCAGAGAACAAAAACCAGCAGTGAAAAGTTGCCGAATTGCCCTGCTGTTCAGTGGTTTCATGCGACAGGTTTATTCAGGCGAATCCCATAAGCTTCAATGTTAAAAATATTCCCGTTTTAATGCAATATCTAATAAACTGTTGATAATATTCTGCAGCAAAAAGTCTATTTATAGATTTTTTAGGATCTTTTAGGCATTTTTCAGGATTGTTTTTGCAAAAATTGTTTTTTTCTTTAACAGCCCTTTTTATTATCATTCATTGGATCTTATATGTAAATTTCAGACATTTTCATTCTGTAGTTTCTTTGCAAACAGCGTTTAACTTTTCAAACATTCAAGCGTACTGTTTATTGTTTTTTTCCCCAGTCCATTCGTCTGCGGGGTTATCTTTTTCCGGCAGCTGCTCTGTGATCGGCGGCTGCTCGCGTTTCTCCAGCGTGCTCGGTGGGGTTAATCCAGATGTTTTTGCGGGTTTCGGTGTGCCTTCGCCGGGTTTTGTGGCGAGTGTTCGTCGGATTTGCGGCGGCTTTTCCCTGCACTACGACGGCCCTGTGGTGCTTGCTGAATACACCGCAGGGTCGCCGAAATGGGATTGACAAATCCCACCAAATTGAAGAGAATGAAAAACGTCACCAAACGTGCGGTGACTTTTCGATTCTCTTTGATTCTATTTCTTTGGAAAATAAAAAAACGATCATGTAAACACAAAAAGAACATCTGGAGGGGCAAGGTTGCAGATCCCTGCTTTGATTAGAACAGTAGAAATGCTCACACCTTGCTGAGAGCCAACACAATTAGGTGAATAAATGACCAGTTGATTTTTCTACACCTTTTTCAGTATACCAGAAAATGTTTTTTGCCAAGAAGGAAGTTACCGGGTTAAAATTAGAGATGCACCGATACCATTTTTTTTTAAGACTGAGTACAAGTACTGATACTTTTTAAAAGTACTCACCGATACCGAGTACCGATACTTGTATTTAAAGTCATGTGACCGCTTTTGAATAGGGCCAGACCTCACACATCGAGTGCTTCTCCCGCGCTGCCAGGCTCCAACGTCTTTTTTCTTTGAGCGGCCGCTGGCAGAGGTTGTAGCCCGGCCGCTCGTTGGGAACCACACACAGCCGCAATCTCACAAGATCCCGGAGTTCACGAGATCTCGTGAACTCCACGATCAGGAGATCGCGGCTGTGCATGTTTCCCAACAAGCGGCCGGGCTACAACCTCTGCCAGTGGCTGCTCTCAGAAAGAAGACGAACACTGCCCCCAAGAAACTGGCTGGAAAGCCAGCCCAGTGCTGGCTTCCGGTATCGGTTTAGATATCGGGGGGCCTCTGTACGAGTACCAACTACTCGTACAGGCCCTAGTATCAGTATATGAAAAAAACAGTGTGGTGGGACAGGCGCTTCTTCCAGCCAGTGGGGGTATTCTTTAAGATGTTCCCTCTATTTAGATGGGGTCCAGCCCTCAAAATAAAACAGAAACAAATATATGGATAAACCCCTTTAGGGAGAATTGACTCACATTTTTCAGTGTCTCAAGATCAGACACTAGATGTAACAGCAACTGGCAGCTTTAGGAATGCCGGATTCCCCTTACAGTACTCCAGCGCCTTCTTTCCGCTCAACAGCAATCCAGGATTGTAGCAGTAAAAGTGATGATCAGCACGCAATCATGGGATGTCTGTGTTTAGGCGTTTTACAGTGCACAGGAACACGCTGTAAAAACACCCAGGTGTGAACGGGGCCTTAATGTTTGTTAAAAAGCACTAGAATGCCCTCTTAAATAGTAAAAAAAAAAAAAAAAGGAACAGTCCACTCACCGTGACCATTTTACATTTATAAAGTGGTCAGGGTGTGAGGAATGCCAACTTTCTCATCCCTCTGCTGCCCCGATCTGGCTAGGTGCTGGTTGGGGGGGGGGGGGGTCGACCGATTATCAGTACTACCGATAATCGGGCCCGATATTGAGGTTTTTCCCTGTTATCATTAGGGGTTGTTCTGTCTGTACGCGCCGGTACTCAGTTCTGGCAGGACAGACACTCCTCCGCTAAGGCTAATGTCAGACGAACGCATTCTGAGCACAATGTGCGTTAGTGCACAACTGACGTACTTTTCTGACTGATGATACTGTAGACACCACACGGTCCGTTTTTTTTTTACTTTTTTTTTTGACTGATGTAGATTGGAAAAAATTGATACATGATATGAAAAACCATTTTGTCCGTCAGTCAAAAATGCAGTCCGTCTTACTACGTTCCATCACTCACACACAAAGTTACGCAGACGTGGCGCACTCTGTGCATCTGTCCTAGCAGTTTGACGTTCTTGCCTAAATTGCGTCCGGTGTCACGTGCGTTGTGCGTCCGCACTTCGTGTGTGGGTCTCTTGATCATAATTTCATGCTACGACGGACATTAAAATGTGTGGCAACACGGACGTGATCACTGCGTTCGTCTGACATGGGCCTAAGTTGCGTAGGATGTCTAGCCCATCGGAGAAGTTCCACTACTTGGCTTCCATCCGGCCCGATTGTGGACCTCTCCCACAGGCAGCTGATCTTTTTCAGCCCTGACTGCGGGACCTATCCCTGCCCACTGATATCATCACGCTCATGCGTGATGACATCGGAAACAGGACCCCACCTCCAGCCAGGCAAAGAATTCCTTATGGGGGGAGATATGGGGGAACCTTTGGTCCCCATATCTCCAAAAGCATAGAAGCCAGAGCTTTCCAATGACACCAAGCACGACCAGAGTTTATGTAAAAATAAATAATTTTATTCTCTATAATTGTGACTAATAGCATTGAATTAAGTGAACAATGATGCTGAACTGTGGAGCTCTGTGATACTTTCATACGTAGCACACATTACTGTATCAGTAATGCGCAATGTGTACGAGTGGGAGTTTTACTGCCGTGGAGCTCTGCAATATGCTCATACAGAGCGCACATTACTGTGAGTTTTATTATTTTGAAATTTAACGTTTTTGTATTAAGCAAACAAAAAGTCACACACCATCCAGCATAACTGGCCTTGCAGGGCCAAATAGACATAAAATATATGTACAGTCACGTCCAGAAATATTGGGACAGCGACACAATTCTAACATCTTTGGCTCTATACACCACCACCACAATGGATTTGGAATGAAATAAACACAATGTGCTTTAACTGCAGACTGTCAGCTTTAATTTGAGGGTATGTACATCCAACTCAGGTGAACGGTGTAGGACTTACAGCAGTTTGCAGATGTGCCTCCCACTTGTTAAGGGACCAAAAGTAATGGGACAATTGGCTTCTCAGCTGTTCCATGGCCAGGTGTGTGATATTCCCTCATTACCCCAATTACAATGTGCAGATAAAAGGCCCAGAGTTCATTTCAAGTGTGCTATTTGCATTTGGAATCTGTTGCTGTCAACTCTCAAGATGATATCCAAAGAGCTGTCACCATCAGTGAAGCAAGCCATCATTAGGCTGAAGAAACAAAACAAACCCAGAGATGGCAAGAACATTAGGCGTGGGCAAAACAACTGTTTGGAACATTCTCAAAAAGAAGGAACGCACCGGTGAGCTCAGCAACACCAAAAGACCCAGGAGACCACGGAAAACAACTGTGGTAGATGAGCGAAGAATTCTTTCCCTGGTGAAGAAAACAGCCTTCACAACAGTTGGCCAGATCAAGAACACTCTCCAGGAGGTAGGTCAGGGCTCGAGTCGAGCGGGAACGGCGTTCCCGCACTTCTCCCACAGCGGGAACGCTTAGCAGGCGGCCGCCGCACATTGCCGGCGGCCGCGTGCTTCCTATTATAACGGCCGGTGACCGGAAGTGGAGCCGCTCGCCTGGCTGTTTCATAGATCCCAGGCGAGCGGCTGCACTTCCTGTCAGCGGTCGCTGAAGCAGGAAACACGTGGCCGCCGGCAATGTGCGGCAGCAGCAGCAGAGGTGAGTTGGGCTGGGGGCAGTATCCATGAGACCAGGGGCAGTATCCATGAGACCAGGAGCAGTATCCATGAGACCAGGGGCACTATCCATGAGACCAGGGGGTAGTATCCATGAGACCAGGGGGTAGTATCCATGAGACCAGGGGCAGTATCCATGAGACCAGGGGCAGTATCCATGAGACCAGGGGCAGTATCCATGAGACCAGGGGCAGTATCCATGAGACCAGGGGCAGTATCCATGAGACCAGGGGGCATTATCCATGAGACCTGGGGCATATCCATGAGACCTGGGGCATATCCATGAGACCTGGGGGCATTATCCATGAGAGCTGGGGGCATTATCCATGAGAGCTGGGGGCAATTATATCCATGAGAGCTGGGGCAATATATACCCATATGAGCTGGGGGCAATTATATCCATGTGAACTGGGGAAAATATATCCATATAACCAGTGCTGTGCATATTATTCTTGGGGTTCAGTGCTGTGTATATTATTATGGGGGCTCTGTGCTGTGCATGTTATTATGTTATTGTTGAGGCTCAGTGCTGTGTATATTATCCTGGAGGCTCAGTGCTGTGTATATTATCCTGGAGGCTCAGTGCTGTGTGTATTATTCTGGGGGCTCAGTGCTGTGTATATTATTCTGGGGGCTCAGTGCTGTGTATATTAGTCTGGGGGTCTGTGCCTGGATATATATATTATATATAAAATGTGTTAGTCCAGTTGCCACAATCACGAGTATACCTATACGTAGTGATACCTTTCACTGATCAGTATAGTTTCCAGGTTACACTCTTGAAAGTTTGTCTTTTAAATGTAAAGTTAACCCAATAAAAATGGTATCACCGGCTCGTCCGGCTATACTCGTGATATATATATATATATTTTCTTAAGGTAATGGGGGTTGTGGAATTCGTGGGTGAGTTCCCTCACTTTTTTTCCCAGGACTTGACCCCTGAGGTAGGTGTATGTGTGTCAAAGTCAACAATCAAGAGAAGACTTCAGAGTGAATACAGAGGGTTCACCACAAGATGTAAACCATTGGTGAGCCTCAAAAACAGGAAGGCCAGATTAGAGTTTGCCAAACAACACCTAACAAAGCCTTCACCAGTTCTGGAACAAGATCCTATGGGCAGATGAGACCAAAGAACTTGTACCAGAGTGATGAGAAGAGTATGGAGAAGGAAAGGAACTGCTCATGATCCTAAGCATACCAACTCATCAGTGAAGCATGGTGGTGGTAGTGTCATGGCGTGGGCATGTATGGCTGCCAATGGAACTGGTTCTCTTGTATTTATTGATGATGTGACTGCTGACAAAAGCAGCAGGATGAATTCTGAAGTGTTTCGGGCAATATTATCTGCTCACATTCAGCCAAATGCTGCAGAACTCATTGGACGGCGCTTCACATTGCAGATCGACAATACCCAAAGCATACTGCAAAAGCAACCAAAGAGTTTTTGGAGGGACAGAAGTGGAATGTTATGCAATGGCCAAGTCAATCACCTGACCTGAATCCCATTGAGCAAGTATTTCACTTGCTGAAGACAAAACTGAAGGGAAAATGCCCCAAGAACAAGCAGGAACTGAAGACAGTTGCAGTAGAGGCCTGGCAGAGCATCACCAGGGATGAAACCCAGCATCTGGTGAGGTCTATGCGTTCCAGACTTCAGGCTGTGATTGACTGCAAAGGATTTGCAACCAAGTATTAAGCAGGGAAAGTTTGATTTATGATTATTATTCTGTCCCATTACCTTTGGTCCCTTAACAAGTGGGAGGCACATCTGAAAACTGCTATAAGTCCTACACCATTCACCTGAGTTGGATGTACATACCCTCAAATTAAAGCTGACAGTCTGCAGTTAAAGCACATTGTGTTTGTTTCATTCCAACTCCATTGTGGTGGTGTATAGAGCCAAAGATGTTAGAATTGTGTCAATGTCCCAATATTTCTGGGCCTGACTGTATAATAGGGGGGGGGGGTGTCTCGGAAAAATACAGCAGATAATCCTAAAAATAAGCAGTCTCGTAGAAAATCATAAGAAAAAAGGATATGGGGGGTGGGGAGCAGGAACAAAAATGGTCTCAAACACATCAAAAATCAAAGTCCTCAAAAATAAAAATGAAAAATATATAGGAACGAGATAATCCCCATCTAGGGAACAGCGGTGAAAAAGTCAGCATAGTTCTTTCACAAAGGGGGTCACGACAGAGAGAAATTTTCAGCCAAATAGGGAAAAGGAAGAGAGGGGAGAGAAGAGGATCCGCGGATCGGCAACAAAGCGATGAGGCAGAGAATAATAAAGGACAGCTCTCAGCCAGTGTCCCGGAACAAAAGCAATCGTTGGGCAGGAAAAGCAGGTGAAGCCTGCCAGTTAAAACAAAGGCAGACAAGTCCGAAAAGCCCGTACCCATAGCCCCAGAGTGTACATCGGCATCGCAGGGTAATGCCGCAGGCTTCCACGGGGCAGTAAGTGGCAAAAGGAATCCAGGCGGCATCCATATTGCGGACCCGAGGGCACCCTCGGCCTCCATCAGGCACCCGTCGGCTTCAGTGGGTGCCTCCAGCACCCCCGTCGACTCTCTCCGGTCCAGGACCTCTCGGTAGAGTGGCACCACTGAATCGTGCCCCGGAGACACAATCTCGTCGTCATGCTGTTCTTCAGCCTCCGCGCTCCCAAACTGCGCTCGGCTTCACCGCAGTCCATCCGCTCTTGGAACCGTTGTCACACTCCGCATCCTCCGGCGCCACAAGCACCGGAACACCACGGTTCTCCAGCCCCATCTCCACTCACCGCAGGGGCAGTGCTCTCCATCTCCTCCTCCTTCAAATCAACAGGTGCTCGACCAGTCCACACCGCAGCCATCAGACGCCGGGTGGCGGGTGCTCATCCTCCTCCCGCAGCTGCGCCAAGCAGGCCCCAAAGGCCACAAACGCAGCCTCCATGCCACATGCAGGGGGAGTCCGCTCCAGGCTCCGCCACTCCCTCGATAGCGACTTCATTGGTGCCGGAGGACAGGGATCCTCCATCCTCACGATCCACTGCCACCAAGCACTCAATCTAACGCTCTGCTGGGGAAGCAGGGGGAAGGACGGCCGTCCGGATGCAGAGGAGTAGGCCGCAAAATGGCCGACATGTCACAGGCCCGTCGGGCAAAAACTCAGCTGGGCTCCGGGTGGGGGGACAAAACGGTGCCCGGAGCAATCCCGTTATGGTCAGTCCTCCAGAGACCTCAATAGGAAGTAACAAAAAGGAGAAGCCCCAGCCTAAAACCACCGGTATCAGCGGAATCCAGCAGAGCTCCCCTTGAGGCACCTCCTCTCTCCTTCAGTGAGTTTTACTATTTTAACCGTTACACTGAGCGTTGTGATACTGTAACCCAAAATATTGTTTCTATTTTTAGTAGTGATATTTAAAAGTTTTTTTGCCAGACAGGTGACGCCAGATTTGTGTAGAAATTTAGTTTTTTTTTTTTTTTTTTTTTATAATTTAAAATGTAGAGAATATCAGCACCTGATATCTGTTCAGACTGAAAGGTTGCCGATAATCGGTATTGGCGCCTAAAAAATTATATCGGTCTATCCCTTGTGCTAATCACCAGATCGATTTCTAGTGACATCAGAACACAGATAGTATGCCGACATCACCCTCTCTGACGGTATTCACTGTAGCGATCAGTCACAAAGAGGTAGCTGATGGATCAGGTCTCGGCATGCACCCAACTCCAATCCATTGTTCTGCGCAGGCGCTACAGAACTAGCATACATAAATTGTGCAAGTCCCATATCGGTGCACAATTTGTGGTTCCTACGTTACACAAATAGGGTAGTAGCACAAATTGCGTGGGTAAACTTCAGGGCATTCGACGTCGGGAATACATGAAGCTGAAGGAGCAGAGTGCGGCAAGTGACAAAAAGGTGAGCAAAAAAACTCACGGGGGGGGGGGGGGGAATATAGTAAGATAATTGTGCAGAGATTGCAAGCAGTCTCTGCCCAGTTATCTATGGACAATAAAGCGTTCCTTTAATAATTGCATAAAAAAATAATTTCTTGCCTGTGTTTGCACTTAAGCGAAACATGTGTTTTGGGTGTAAAAATATATTTGCATAAAAATAGAAAATAAAAAAAAAAAAAGCAAGGCAGGATAGAAACTGGCTGTAAAAATGTACCTTATTACTATATAAAATCCCATGTCTGAAACGGAGGAGTGAGCTAGAGATAGTGCCAGGCATTGCTGATTTTACTGTTTACATTTGAAAACCTCACCCAAAAAGAACTCTTTCAGTGATTTTGTAGACCAATTAGAAATCCACAAATATTTTTATTTTTTTAGAAAATACAACAGTTCCCTAGTTATTTTAATAAAATCACCTGACACATGCAATCAAAATGTTCTAATCAATGCAAAGCAAGTAACTGTGGTCTTTACAGAAAGTACATGAGACACCAGTCACTTTGACTTTATACAAATGTCTCATCAATAATCTCCCTCTTCCCTCAATCCGGAACTTGAATAGAACCAAGTTTGATACTTTGAAGTCTGTTACCCCCTGTATCACACAGAGAAGACCCACATTTATAAAAAATAAATAAACAAGTTCTTACCTGCAAGACGGTCCCTGCCCTTCTACACCTATGCACCCGTATGCAGCTACACTATTGAATGTGGCCATGGGGAGGCGGAATAGACCCTTTCCTGCTGACTACCGGGATTCGTAGTTCTAGAACCAGGAAAAGTCTAAGTTGAAAAGCGCGTGGAGAGGACAAAAAAAACTACATTTCCTAGACATCCTCCCGTTAGAGCAATTTTATCCCAGCAGAAGCGGATTATGCAGCAATGCGTGGAATTGTAGTTTCATGCCCACAGGCTGTTTCAAGCAGTAGTGTTGGAGGTTAATGGGCGGGACTGCAGTAGAGCATTCAGGGTTGGGACCAGATGATACATTCATTTCATTGGTAAGATGTATGTCTTGCATATGAGATCTATTTCTGTAGTTAGGTATGAAGGATGTGTAGTTCAATAATTTTACGTTATGATAATGAGCTTTAAGGTGTTGGGAGTTGTACTGCTAGCTATGCACCAAGAGGCTGCCTATTGGATATAGGGGGAATACAGGGGAAAAAAGAATCTAGCTTTTTTTAGGTTAAGGCCGGGATCAAACGGGCGTTTTGATGCCCGCCTGGCCACCTTGCTGGGGGCAGATAGTGCACTCTAGACATGTGCATTCGTTTTAGTACTAAAGCGATTTAGTCCGAATTTTGGGATAATTTAGTTTTAGTATGACTCAAGAGAAACGAAACTGCTCAGTACAAAAAACGAAAGAAACTAAAATAAAATGCACTACATTTTAGTTTCAGTCCTCTTTGTGATATTATATTGATGAGTGAAGGAGACCAGCAATGAAGAGCGCAACATCGCAACATCCGAAGTTCTGCACCCTCCACATGCCAATGCAGGAAGATGTTCTATACAGAGAGGGACATTAATTCAGGAGGATGTTCTATATATTATACAGAGAGGGGTATTAATTAATGCAGGTGGATGTTGTATACATTATACAGAGAGGGGTATTAATTAATGCAGGAGGATGTTCTAAACATTATACAGAGAGGAGCCTTTTTTTTTTTAGCCCTTTAAATCCAGTGGCTGTGAGCGCGGAGATCGGCTGCTTGTTACATTATCTCTCAGTACAATGTATCAGGCTCAGCTGTTACAGTAACTGACTGCTGCTCATCACAGCGCTCAGAGTTTCAGTAAAACAAGAAAATAATATTGTTCTAACGTCTTATATATAAAAATATTATTTACTAGTTTTACTGAAACTCTGAGCGCTGTGATGAGCAGCAGTCAGTTACTGTAACAGCTTTGCCTGACACGGGGCAGTATTACAATGTTGGTGCTAACTTAACCAGAGCTGTTGTAACTGAAAACCTCCATAGGCTATAATAGCTCTGGGAAGTTTACGACAGCTCTGGTTATGTTAGCACCAGCTATATAATATGGCCCACATTGTGCTGAGAGTGAGAGATACTGTAACAAGCAGCGATCTCAGCCCTCTGAGGAGCCACTACAATAGTAATTGTATCCACTGGTTTTCGGATGAATGAAATTAGTTTTCATACTAAAGAACTGAAAACGAATTTCTTTAACAACTAAATAAATTGCATTTTAGTACTAATGCATTAGTTCAAAACGAAATTTTGTGCTGTGCACATGTCTAGTGCACTCTGCGCTGCATGGCACAATTCTCCTATGGAGGATCGCGCTTTGCAGCCCCGGCAAAGCGCTTCGACGGGGAGGCTTTCAGAACATCCACAGCACGCCTGCTGTAGTGCGCGCAATTTGTGAGAGAGGCTGAACCCGATGGACGCATGTCTTTTTTCAGCCTATGTAACTATGAATACTATGTATAATATAAAATCATGCTGTCTGTCGCCGCACATCCGGTTTCTGTTGGCTGAGCGCGCATTCAACAGAAATCTGATACGGCGCTACGGACAGACGCCGGATGCGCGCGCAGTCTCTACCCGTCAGCCGCGCGCGTGCGCATCCAGGAGAACAGGATGCGCACGCGGCAGACGGATAGAGGCTGCGCGCGCATCCAGGAGAACAGGATGCGCACGCGGCAGACGGAAAGGAGAACAGGATGCGCACGCAGGACCAGACCATTTTCACCTCTGGCCACTACCTCTCGAACCACCTGAAAGACTCCCCGACTATATCCTGTGATGGAATACTGCCAATATCGTTCCCCCCCTAAATGTACTACGACTATGTCCGGCCGCCCCCACTTCCTCCTGGATGACTGTGCTATACCCAACAACTGTTCCCACCTCATCCCCCTCTTTCCCACCCATCTAATCCCCACTTCCTTGAGACTGAGCCCCAGGTTCTCCCCCTTTTCTGTCCCTGCTGCATGAGTTCCTGCCCAGTGCATGTAGGAGTGTCCCAGAACCCAGAGTCTGGTAGCGTGCCCTGGAAAAAAAACAAACTATTAGCTGCCATTCCCAAACCATGCCGATGAAACAAAACTTCCCCTTTTTTTTTTTTTAATTCTTTAGCGGCCTCACATACCGCCTATACGCCTCTGATTTCTATCTCCCTATTTTTTTAATTTGCTCCTTCGGGCAGCCCAACTCCGCTGCTGTGGTAGCCGCCCCTATTCTAAAAAAATGAGGGGCAATGCAACTCCCCTTCCAGCCAAGGGCCGTAGCGGCCTTCTCCAAAACTTTCTTGAACTGGTACCACAACAAGTTAGTGCTATCCTTATGCCTCAAGAACATATGCCCGCCCGAAGGGGCCACCTCCAGGTATCTCCTAACACAGCCCAAGGGGCAGACTTCCCCGTCCCTCGCCCTGGCTGCGACCCAAACGCCTCTTCCTTCTCTATCCGTTTTTGACTTTCTTATTAGCACCAATACGGCTTCCTCGGTCACCCTCACGTCCTCCCTCCTTAAGCCTGACATCTACTTTGTAGTGATGGGAAGTTCGGATCATTTTTGTGAATCGGATCGATTCGGATCATTCATTAAAATGATCCGGATCATGATCCGAATCACCGGATCACTAAGTTAAACAGGGGGGGGGGGTGGTGTGACTCACCAGTAACCGCTTCTCTCTCTCAGTCACGCCCCGTGCTGCCGATTGGCTCCGCCCCCTTACAGTCTCTCTCACTGAAGCTTCTTCCTGCCTTCTTTGTTGATGTCACTGAAGGCAGGCAGAAGGAAAGTAGCTCCTCCTCTCTGCATTCATTCACACTCAGTACTAGTATGAAGTACCGATTGGACCTGTCCCTTTGCTTATAGCATTAGCAATAGCTTTTTATAAAGCAAGGCAAGGAAGAATGATTGTAATTATCCCCTGGGTCTCCCTGCACTCTCCGGCTTATATTACTATACAGATAATATCAAAACTCCTCCTCTTGCACCCTACACCAGTGATGGCGAACCTTGGCACCCCGAGGTTTCTGAACTACATGTCCCATGATGCTCAGTCAGCCTTTCAGTGTGGGTAAGCATCATGGTGTAACCGGAGTCAATCAGGTTCACTTCATTAACGGCGCCGGACCAGACACAAGCAAGGATTGTCCAAACACGAGTCTCTTCAGGAAAGGCAAGATCTTTATTGTGTCGTCACACAAGTGCTCACACAGGATTGAATCTCTAAGAGTGAGCCCCTCTTTCACCCCGTGCAAGGGGTCTTATACTCAAAAATACGTAATTAGGTACATCCCAATTAGCCCACCTCCCGCTGACACTTTATTCCATCCCACGTGGGTTAATACCTCCCATCATTAGCATAAACACAAAGAACATTCCACATTTAACTATAAATTGATACACTTCATGTTAGTTTGACAGTATGTGATTTGTTTGTGCTGTCTTTCTCCGGCCAGCACCTCCCTCCCTGTTGGCTTTGTTTATTCAGATAGCCAGGGACCTGGTCTGGTTTCTGTGCTCCCTTTGTTCTCTAGCGCATCGCTCTGACCTTGCTTCATTCATAAATCTCTCTGTGTCCCTTATGCCAAGAGCTGGCCGGATCCTGCCTGGATTTCTTGTTAGCTTTTCTAATCTACCACGCATTCCTTAAATTCTACGTGAGCTCAGCTCTTCTCTTCTAAATGAAATCTATTCTATTTACTTGGTGAACCAATATTCTGAACAAGATGGCTGCCTGGCTTATGGTAGCAACCATCTTTCAGCCTGGTTCTCCTTCATTCCCCCTTGGCTCAAGTGTCAGTATCTTTTTCCTGGCACTTGTAGCCATTACACTCCACTATTCTGAAATTCTGAATATTGGGGGGACTTCCCGTTCGCTGGGAA
Source organism: Leptobrachium leishanense (assembly GCA_009667805.1). Classification (NCBI taxonomy): domain Eukaryota; kingdom Metazoa; phylum Chordata; class Amphibia; order Anura; family Megophryidae; genus Leptobrachium; species Leptobrachium leishanense. The sequence goes on along the minus strand of RXON01004391.1, from coordinate 10,604 downwards.
CATTCCCTGCGGGATTATCAGTGGTATCTTCTGTGTTTGTGTGGGTGTCAGTGCTGCCTTGCATAGTGGCCATATGCATAGCCCTATGCGGTATATCAGTATCCCTATGATCAAGACCACCACTACCATGAGTATCATGGATCCAATCTGTGAGATAAATCTCAGGATTGATCCAAACCATTCTCCCATTGCTCCGAACCCACGGAGCGGATTCCAGCCTTCGGCAGCAATCCTTCTAGCTGAGCCTGCAACTGTGCTACCTTTTCCTGGTGGTCTTGAATTACCTGGTAATAATCTGGGACTTCGTGTGTAGTGTTTCTGATGAAGGTGCAACATTCATAGTGCATCGTCATTTCACACAATCCATTCAATGCTGCACTGATCTGCTCAAGCGCCATATCATGTATCATCTGCACCTTTCGTATCTCTCGCATTTCCAGATTCAGCAACTGGATATCCATACTGGTTCTATTCAGGATCTCATCCATCAGATTGACATAGCTATTCAATCTCCTCATTATCTCTCCTCCCCATCCAGTCCATGCTGGCAGCCATGTCCATATTCGATCCATTTTCGCAAACAACTCTCTCTTCGGTCTTTCAAACACCAGTGGGTACCTAGGGTGTAGTTCTGTGTCTGTGTTTGTGTCTTCTCCCCTTAGTCTCTGTATTGGGACCAGTTTAGCCAAATAACACATTCCTGTTATTGTTGGTGGAACCCATGTGTAACACACTCTCCCACAACACACCTGGTATCCCTCTTCTAACATGAATGGTGATAGGTGTAGTGTTCCCTTTGCTAATTCCAACATCATTCGCCTCATTCGTCTTGTCGTCTCCAGCACACTCTGCATCCCACCAGACTCATCTTCAATTACTCTCTCTTGTTGACTCGTGAGTTTCCTGCACTGTATGTATAGATAATTTGAGTGTCCCTCTGTGTCAATTGTGTATATGTATGATGTCCAATTAAATTTGCTTGAGTAACACCCTTCCTTCTTATGTGTGTCTCTATCTGGCCCTATTTGGAAACACCATTCTGGAGGATATATGTACCCTATTATGGGATACCCAGCTTCATACATTTCTGGTTGTTCTCTGGGTGGCCGAAAGAATGTATTGTAATATTCCCTGATGCAAACATACTCAGATTCATTGGAACAGAAGCAAATGGGATATGGATTGTCTCTGGGTGCATTCTGCTGCACACCCAACATGCTTCCTGCCCAGATTTCTTAGCATAGTCATATTTAAATTGCACAAGCAAATGTCCTCTTGGCAATATCTCAGAGGATACTTCTCGCTTTTGTCTCCACATGGTACGGTTCTCCATCACCGGGTGCGTACCATTCCAGATGTGAGAAATATCCACTTTCCCCGCGGCATTTGTACAATTAGGGCATGCTCCACGTGAGAGTCCATAAATCAAATTAGCAAGGTATAGAATCAGCGCCACAACTGCCCCGATTGTCAGAATTCCTTGGGCAATTCTTTTCACAGCCACATAAACCCAATCCCTCCCCGCCGGAATTTCAAAAGTGAAGAACATATCAGGACGATCAAGGGTGGGGGCCGGGCCCCTAAAAAACACCCTGTGGTTATCCCCCGTCGGCAGGTGGTCAGGGCCTGTGCCCATCAAAACACCCATCTCCGCTGGCGGGTGGTCAGGGCCTGTGCCCATCAAAACACCCACTTGTTGATCCTCTGAATCATCAGGGTTAGGATCATTTAGGTGCTCGAGACTGTGGTCTTTGTCAGCTTCAGCCTCAGCGGATTGGTCTCGTTGGCGACGACCTTCCATGTTTGCTCAGGACTGGCAGCTGCTTTTATTCTGGAGTGATGTATCCACGGGACCACCTCGGCAACCTTTACTGCTGTAGGGGTTGATAACAGGACAAGATAAGGACCTCTCCATTTTGGACCCAGTGGATCATTTTTCCACTCTTTTACCCATACTGAGTCACCCGGACAATACTTATGCAGTGAAGGATACAGAAAATGCGGTATATTATCCCCCACCCAAGTATTTAACTTCTGCATTGATTTACCCAACATTACTACCTGATCATTTAGTTTAGTTTCTCCCAATGCCCGAAGGTCCCCCTTAGTCCATTAATCAGAGGGGTTGGCCGTCCAAACATAAGTTCGTACGGACTTAACTTCAATTGGGGGGTTGGTCTGCACCTAATGTGCAAAAGGACTATCGGCAGCAAGTCCAACCAGCCTAATGACGTCTCTTGGCACAGTTTGGACATCAGAGTCTTTAGGGTACGGTTCATTCTTTCAACTTTTCCCGAACTTTGGGGCCTGTAGGCGGTATGTAGCTTCCAGGTGATGCCCAGTAGCCGGGCAAGTTGTTGCAAACAGTTCTGGATAAATGCAGGGCCATTGTCCGACCCTATCTCGAGTGGAAGTCCGTAACGTGGTATTATTTCTTTCATCAGGCTCTTTACCACTTCTGTAGTCTTTTCAGTTCTTGTTGGGAAGGCTTCCACCCATCCCGTTAAAGTACATACCATCACTAGTAGATATTTGTATCCTTTGCAGGGTGGCAGTACTGTAAAGTCTATTTGTAATGATGCCATTGGGGATAGCCCGATTGGCTGTTTCCCTGGGGGTTGAGACGGGCCTGTTCTTGGGTTGTTTTTGGCACATGTTACACACTGCTGAGCTGTTGTTTTGCAGATTGCTGACAATCCTGGTACGTAGAAATGTGGCTCCAACTGTTGCTCCATCATTTCTCTCCCTCCATGGGTACTTGCGTGAAGTGCTCTCACGATTTCAGGAGCCAGTGTTGCTGGTAGGACCATTCGTCCATTCTCCATCTGGAACCATCCATCTTCTCCATAACCTCCGGTTCTTCTGTCAGCCACTTCTTTTCTTTTTCTGAGTACACAGGTGTCCATTCGCTCAGTGGTGCTGGTAGAAGTGCAGCTACCACTGGTTTTGGTTTGTATCGTGCCAATTCTCCATGATTCCCCAGATAATTCTTCTTTTGGAAAATAGTATCGCCATGCGAAAAACAATAAATCTTGTCTGTCTTGTGAATCTCTTACTGCTGGTATGAAAAAGTCCATTGCACTTTTCTTCATTCTTGGCAGTCTGTTCTTGATAAGGATCTCCTTGAGGAAGAACCTCACCAGTGGGACTTGATATTCTTCTGCTCCCAATTCTCCCAGACTGTGCAGTATTCGTGTGATTCGTAGATTATTGTGAGGATGGTTTGTCAGATTTTCAAATCGTGACGCGAAATTTTCTGCTCGTTCAACCTCAGTTGTTTCTTTGTCTCCTCCTCCCCCACTATTTTTACGCCGAAGAATTTCAGCATCATTTTGTAAGCTCTGCGTAGTCTTTGCTGAACTTCTGAGGTGTTGAATCATCAGGCGTGTCTCTTGCGGATTTAGGGGAGTAGAGTAGAAATTTCGGCCTTGTGTCCGAGTTGGAAAAAGCCATTGGATATAATCATGATTGAGTTCTAACAGTTCAAAGTCATTTTGCCATTTGTGCAGTATTATTTCAATGAACTCGCCGTGGGGTTCAAACTTTTTCAAATTCATGTAGAACTCGTAATTTGGCATTGAAGGTTGAGGCTCTTGTTTGCAGATCAGTACTTTAGCTTGATCTTCTGTTGGCGGTGGCGGTTTTGCAGCTGCTTTTGCGGCCTGGTCCGCGCGTCTGTTACCTTTTGGAATTTCATCACGGCCTTTTTGGTGGCCTCGACAGTGCATGATGCTGACAGCACTTGGTTTCCATACTGCTTCCAGGAGGGCCGTGATTTCTGCAGCATATTTAATTTGTTGTCCTGAAGACGTGAGTAGGCCTCTTTCTTTGTAGAGTGCACCATGTGCATGGACTGTCATGAAGGCGTACTTGGAATCTGTGTAGATATTCACTCTTTTTCCTTCAGAAATTTCAAGGGCTCTGGTTAAGCTGTTATTTCAGCCAATTGTGCAGATGTATGGCCTGGCAGTGGCTTTGCTTCGATAACTTCTTCTGCTGAGACTACTGCATAGCCGGAGACTTTCTTCCCATCATCCATGTAACTGCTACCATCAGTGAATAGCTGTAGATCGTATTTGTCTAGGGGTACGTCTTTCAAATCTGGCCTGCTACTGAACACTTCTTCCATGACTTGGAGGCATTCATGATCTGGATCCTCTTCACAGTCAGGCAGTAAAGTAGCAGGGTTCAAGGTAGCGATGAGGTCCAAATGGACCCGTGGATTTTCACACATCATGGCTTGGTACTTCGTCATCCGGCTGTTGCTGAACCAGTAACCTCGACATCCTGACAGGATGCAGAGCTTGACAGCGTGGGGCACCTTGACATGAAGAACTTGTCCAAGGGTCAGCTTGTCTGCTTCTGCTATCAGCATTGCGGTGGCAGCCACTGCTTTCAGGCATGGGGGTAGGCCGCAGGCCACAGGGTCGAGTTGCTTGGAGAGGTAGGCCACAGGCCTCAGCCATGAGCCAAAGGTCTGGACCAATACTCCTGTTGCTGTTTGGTTATGTTCATGTACGAACAGCTGGAAAGGCTTGCTGTGATCTGGCAGGCCCAGTGCAGGAGCTTCCATTAGCAGAGTCTTTAATTTCAGGAACGCTGCTGTTTGCTCCTCTTCCCAATGAAAGGGGTCTAGTTCTCCCCCTTGGTGGCTTGATGAAGCGGCTTGGCAATGTCTGCGAAGTTGGGGATCCACAGGCGGCAGAAGCCTGCAGCTCCCAGGAACTCACGGACTTGTCTCCTGGTCTTTGGTTGGGGGATGCGGCACACCGCTTCTTTTCTTTCTGCCCCCAGTGCACGTTTGGTACCTGTTAATTGGAAACCCAGGTATTTTACACTCTGTTTACATATTTGTGCTTTCTTTTTAGAAACTCTGTAACCTGCTTGGCTTAGTAGGTGTAGCAAAGCTTTTGTGGCGGATAAACAGTCTTTTTCTGTGGAGAAGCCAGCAATAAATCATCAACATATTGGAGTAACACTACTTTGTCTGGCTGAGCGTTGAAGGCGAGGAGATCTTGGCTGAGCGCGCACCCGAAAATCGTGGGCGAATTTTTGAAACCTTGAGGGAGGCGCGTCCACGTCATTTGATGACGCGCCCCCGTGGTAGACTCTTCCCACTGGAATGCAAAAAGGGGCTGGCTTGCTGGAGCCAGGCGGATGCAAAAGAAAGCGTCTTTTAAATCAAGCACTGTGTAATATTGTGTATCTCCGGGATTAACGCCAACAAATTGTATGGATTTGGAACCACAGGGTGTAGTGTTACGGTGGCCTCGTTGACAGCTCGTAAATCTTGGACAGGGCGGTACTCTTGTGTGCCTTCTTTCAATACTGGCAATAGGGGTGTGTTCCATGGTGACACGCAGAATTTCAATATGCCGTTATCTTTAAGTCTCTGTAAATGTATTTGTATATTCTGCTTGGCTTTTTGTGGGATATGATATTGTCTTAGGGCCACAGGCGTTGCGCCGGGCTTTAATTCCACATATACCGGGGGTATGTTTATGGCAAGTCCTGGCGGATTTTCCTCCGCCCACACCCCAGGAATTTCAAGGAGTAGTGCATGCGGGTCCGGCGCGGCAGGCAGAGTAGGTGCCGTGCGCCATTCTTCCTCCCTTGGCATAACTACTGCAATTTTCACAGATTGTGGATTGTGCGGACTGGCTGGAGTATGCTGCCGAATAGAGCTGCCACTCTCAGGCAGGTCTAATTGAGCGTGACCCCCGGGAAGAAACGTAATTTGGGCTTGCAATTTGCAAAGGATATCCCGCCCCAGGAGTTGGATGGGACATTCGGGCATATACAAAAATTCATGTTCAACATTATGCCCACCCACACTACATTTTCTAGAAGCAAGAAAAGGATATTTAGCAGACACTCCCATTGCTCCCATAATATCAACCTCATTTCCCATTGGAGGTGCAATTTGTTTAGTTACAACAGAATATTCGGCACCGGTATCAACCATAAAAACTTCATCTTTATTTCCCACTCTCATTGTGACCGTGGGCTCGTGGCTACCGAGCGGGATGGGCCCAGGTCCCCGTCAATATGCATCCTGCCCTTCAAATGATGTCCCCGCCAGTCCCACAAACCCCGCTCCATTCCTTCCTTCATTTCTCTCATACCTTCCGTCTGTTACCTGGCCGTTAGAGGCTTGACCTCCCGCCTCCCCAACTTCACCTTGTCCCCCAAATTTAGCCAAAAATGCAGGACAGTCGTTTTTCCAATGACCTTCACCCCGGCAACGCGCACTGATTGGGTCCTAGGGGTTCCCTGGGGCTCCCCTACCTCTTCCTCGGGCCCCCTACCCCTTGCCCTCCCTCTGTCTGGGCCACCTCGCCCTCCGCCATTCCCCATGTATCCAACCACCCCGTATGTCCCTTCTGTTTCTTTATCTCCTCTAGATCCCGGTTATGATACACCTTATTAGCGATCTCAACTAACTCGCTAATACCTTTTCCCAAAAACCCATCTATTCTCTGTATTTTGTTCCGTATATCCCTCTGTGACTGACCCACAAACGAAGAGTTAATTAACCTCTGATTCTCCGTCGCTTCAGGATCAATAGGACTATACATTCTGTACGCATCCAGCAATCTCTCTAGAAACGCACTTGGGGATTCCTTAACCTCTTGCACCACATCTGCTATTTTTCCCATGTTTGTGGGCTTCTTCCCTCCCGCTTTAACACCCATAATTACAGCGGTTCTGTATGTCTGCAGATGGGCAACTCCTTCAGCTGTATTGTACGGCCATTTAGGATCTGTTCTGGGGTAGTGTTCCTCTGCCCATGCTTCTGGATGTGGCTTAGCATCTGCTACGGCTTGGGCGAGTAAAATCTTTTGCGCGCTACTATTTATTCGGGCTCTTTCCTCTGTGGTAACATTGTCAACATTAATTGCTGACAATCTGCCCATGTGGGGTTATGTGTGAGCATAACTGACTCTATCATACTGGCCACTGCTGCGGGATTTGTGGAATACAGTGGTGTGTGTGTTTTCCAGTTAAAAAGATCTGTTGTCGTGAATGGGACGTATGTGTATTGCATTGGCCCTGGGTTCCCATCCGCTAATGGGGGGCCTGGCACCTCTCTCAGCGGCAATTGCAAAGCACTTTTGTGGGGAGTGTGTTGGTACAGATCCGGGGTTTATGTATATTATTCGCTGCGCGTGTGGTGACACCCTGTTTTTCTTCCTCTTCTCTATCATCACCACTCTCGTGGGGCACTAATTTATATATGCTCCCATCGGGCATCTCAATCTTCTCTGGTGGAGCCTCTCCATCCCCTCCACCCACTGCACCCTGCTCTTCCTCCGCAGGCGCACGGGACGGAGCAAAGGGAGCTGGCCGAGCAACCGCAGCTGCCTGCTCCCCCCTCTCCGCCCGCGCAATCGCGGCATTCAGAGCCTCCCTAGCTGCCCCATAACATGATGGGTAGGACGGGGGCAGATTATCACTCTCTTCCGGTTGATCTAACACCGGCCTCCCTCTCTCTCCATTATTCTGGGGGTCCTGCTTCTTATTCTCCCGCTATCATTATAAAATGACTCTTGTTCTTAATGCAATATCTCCATATATCTATATATGGATACTGTTCAGGATGTCCATACTGCTCCGTAATTTGGGAGTGTACCTTCTGTACCAACTCCGGGTCCATTGACCCCTGTTCTGGCCATCCTGAGACTAACATCGGCCACACAACTGTACACATTACTTTTAATTTCTCTTTTGTCAATTCTACACCATAGTCATGGGTTTTATATAATGCATCAAAATTTCGCACCATATACTCTAGGGGCGTCTCCCCCTTCTTTACTTTCTTGGGCTTTGATGACCCGTTACCCATTGTCACTCCGGACTCAGTACTTTTTGCAATACAGATATATTATTTCAATAACAGTTTTAGAATTTACAGTCTGATACTTCAATCAACAGTCCTTTTGTGTCTGAGGCGCTTCCCCCTTCAGTAGCCGACTGCAGTCGCCTGAGTCGAAAACGTACGTCCGGGGTCCACTTTCAATTTGCTTCCTCGTGGAGCGAGTAGGCGCACGTTCACTCACAGCACTCGAGTCAGTTCATTCACAGCACATACCGTATCAGATACTTTCAGCACAATACAGAACATATATCACTTCAACTCTTTCTATTAGCCAAGGGTTTATTCCCTCCTTTGTGGCTCCTTATACCCCGTAATTTGAACTCTAACTCTTGACTGCGTGTGACTATGTGCACCCCGTTCCTTGTCTACACTTCCACCTGCAATTCCACTTTGCCTTATGGATAATCTACCCACTCAGCACCACTATCTCTGCAGCTATCGTTGGCTTCACTATAAGCCCTTGTCACTATACGACGTACACACTAGGCACTGACTTCAGGCTCTCAGCCCAGTCACAGAAAAATCCTCCTCCTTTCCCGTTTACCCACGTGGTGAAGCTCTGTTTACAAACACTAACTGACGTCTGCAACTCCACGTGGCTACCTTCTCCCTCTCTAACAGAACTTACTTTGATTGGCATTCAATTCCCCCGAATCCAGACACCGCTAGCCACTCTGGCTCCTCAGCTATGTCAGTGCTATCAGCGGCGGGCTAGATATGCCAATAGGATGGTGGCCATCGCATCCTCTTATCCGTCTATCTCAGTCGGACGTTTCCCTTAGATACCGGTATCTCCTTCAGACATACAAAACATAGAAGACACGTTACCTATCGCCGGCGCTGCTCGCTGTTTCCCAGACTCGTGGTGTCCCAGTTCCCGGGCCGGGGGTCCGTTTGGGACGAGACGAGGTCCACTGAACAGGAAATCCTGCTTGGCGCCTGCAGATGTCAGCTCACCTTCAACGGACGCCCAACCAGCGGGATTCTCGTGCACCTGCAGTCAATATCGACGCACTGTGTTCAGCAGCCGTTGCCTGTGTCTTGGCAAGGGCCCGTATCCCGGCCAAGAGCCCCCAAGAAATGTAACCGGAGTCAATCAGGTTCACTTCATTAACGGCGCCGGACCAGACACAAGCAAGGATTGTCCAAACACGAGTCTCTTCAGGAAAGGCAAGATCTTTATTGTGTCGTCACACAAGTGCTCACACAGGATTGAATCTCTAAGAGTGAGCCCCTCTTTCACCCCGTGCAAGGGGTCTTATACTCAAAAATACGTAATTAGGTACATCCCAATTAGCCCACCTCCCGCTGACACTTTATTCCATCCCACGTGGGTTAATACCTCCCATCATTAGCATAAACACAAAGAACATTCCACATTTAACTATAAATTGATACACTTCATGTTAGTTTGACAGTATGTGATTTGTTTGTGCTGTCTTTCTCCGGCCAGCACCTCCCTCCCTGTTGGCTTTGTTTATTCAGATAGCCAGGGACCTGGTCTGGTTTCTGTGCTCCCTTTGTTCTCTAGCGCATCGCTCTGACCTTGCTTCATTCATAAATCTCTCTGTGTCCCTTATGCCAAGAGCTGGCCGGATCCTGCCTGGATTTCTTGTTAGCTTTTCTAATCTACCACGCATTCCTTAAATTCTACGTGAGCTCAGCTCTTCTCTTCTAAATGAAATCTATTCTATTTACTTGGTGAACCAATATTCTGAACAAGATGGCTGCCTGGCTTATGGTAGCAACCATCTTTCAGCCTGGTTCTCCTTCAATGGGACATGTAGTTCTGAAACATCTGGGTGTCAATTTTTCGCCATGCAACTGGCACAATATTATCACCTCCTGCTGCTTTGGTGAATGTCAGTGAAGGCAGACCAGAAGGTTTGCAGCTCCTCTCTAAATGTTATAAATTAAAAAAAAAAAAAATTGAATTATTTAATTTATTTTATGTGGAAGTTAGTGGTACAGATGTAGAGGGAATCCAGATCTTTGGGCAGTGAGGGTTAATCCTTTAATTTAGTTATTGAGGATTCATTGAGCCTGTGGTAATGTTTTTAAGATGCAGAATCAGATCCTTCTCACTGACTGAATGGTTTACAATGTAATACATACAGCTGCCAGGCAGAGCTGGGAGGCGGAGCTGAACTCACACACTCTAGGATCACATTACAGCTGCTGGGAGAGCTTCACTGACTGAATGAAAAAAAAAAAAAAAAGCGGATTTCGTTCAGCTTTGGTGATTCGAATCACTCAGTTCAGTGAAAAGATCCCGGATAAAAGAACGATTCGTTCATGTCCGGCCATCCTACTACTTGACCGAACAACTCCCGACCCGCAAAGCACATTGAAAATGCCAGCAAAAATGCCCTCCTGAATAGACAGGCTCGTAACCATCCGCACAATACCTCGCTTGAATATTCGCACCAAAAGCATCCAGTTCTCAGCGTTATATGGCTCCTCCTATCCATGCCCTTGGCCCTCACTTGCGCCCCATCCCCGCTCAATCTTTCTGATGACAAATCTCTTTGTCACATCTCTCTCCTCCCTCAACCATGAAAAATATGAAATTCCGGCAAGAATATTCCCCAACTGCCCCTTCTTTTGTCCCCGGTCCGTAACCTCTGCAAGTATTCCAGGAATACCCTGTCCGTCATTCCTGCTCGGCCCCCTTGAACTCGTTTTATTCGCTCCAATGTCGACTAACGATACCCATGTCTTTGGT